>CM052706.1:103150354-103203293 GCA_028551405.1 Uromys caudimaculatus | reverse complement strand
GTAGTACTCCATTGTGTAAATGTACCACATTTTCTGTATCCATTCCTCTGATGAGGGACATCTGGGTTGTTTCCAGCTTCTGGCTATTATAAATATGGCTGCTATGAACATAGTGGAGCATGTGTTTTTATTACATGTTGGAGCATCTTCTGGGTATATGCCCAGGAGAGGTATAGCTGGGTCCTCAGGTAGTATTATGTCCAATTTTCTGTGGGTCCGCCACACTGATTTCCAGAGTGGTTGTACCAGCTTGCAGTCCCACCAGCCATGGAGGAGTGTCCCTCTTTCTCCATATTTTTCTTGGCTTTCTTTAAGGGATTTATTCATTTCCTCCAGTTGTTAGGGTTTTCTTGGATTTCTTAAGGGATTTATGTATATCCTCTTTAAGGACCTCTATCTTCTTTGTACAGTTGGTTTTAAGGTCTTTACTTGTGCTTCAGCTGGGTTGGAATATGCAGGACCTGTTGTAGTAGGATAGCTGGGCTCTAGTGGAAACACTGGCTTCTAGGCATTTGGGTTTGGGATGATTATAGATCTAGGCGCTAATTTTTGGGTTTGTTGTGGGTGAGTGTTTTGATCCTTGGTTTCTGTTTTCTTTCTGGAGTTTCAGGAGTGTAATGGCCAAGTGTTGCACATTTTATTGGCCTGCTCAGTTGGTATGTTCACAGGAAATACCCGCTGGTGTTGGAAGATGCTATGCAGTGATGGATAGGGAGAGAGCCGTTAGGAGGGCATGGTCTATGGGCTCTACAGGAGATGTAGGCAGGCGCAGCTGGTGATTTGTTGCAATGCTAGAGTCAGGACCAAGGGGCTGGAAGTAGGGCAGCGGTTCTCAGCCTTTCTAATACTTTTAATATCATTTCTCATGTTGTGGTGATCTCCATTCATAAAATTATTCCAGTGCTGCTTCATAACTGTAATTCTGCTACTGTTATGAATGAATGTGAATATGGAATATGTGGGATGTGTGCTATGTGACTGCTTTGAAAGGGTTGTTCAAACCTCCAAAGGAATTGTGATCCACCAGGTTTAGAAACACTGGTCTAGGAGAACAGACAGGTGTGTGTGTGTGTGTGTGTGTGTGTGTGTGTGTGTGTGTGTGTGTGTGTGTGTGATCTTATTTGTTTTTCTGGCTGGCATCGCCTGTGGTTGAGTGAGAGGGGTCTGCTGGAGGTGGGGGCTGGGATATAGTGACAAATGGAGAGAAAAAAGTTAGGAGGGGATGGTCTGTGGGATCCACAGGAGTTGTGGGTATGGGGAAGTGAGAACGCAGCTGGGAGTTCAATTCCCAGCAACAGCATGGCCGCTCACAACCATCTGTAATGGGATCTGATGCCTTCTTCTGGTATGTCTGAAGACAGCTACAGTGTACTCATATACGTAAACTAAATAAATAATTCTTTAAAAAATAAGGGAAATGCAAGAGGGAGAGAATGGAGAGAACGAGAGCGAGACAGATAGAGAATGAGAGGGGGGAAGGGAGAGAGGGAGGAAGAGAGGGAGGGAGGGAGGGAGACAGAGATCCTGATCTCTGGGAGGAAAATCTAGACAGTTTCAACCCTGTGAGCTGTGGAGGGAGCCAGGCCACAACTTTCTTCCTTACTGAGACCTGAGGGAATGCCACCGAGAAGTGACAATGTGTCTGAGAGGCTCGGATAGGCAGGGTTCCAGAGACGAGAAGCCCCATATGCACCTCAGCATAGTAAAGGTTACTCTTCCCCATCAGTCAGTGGCAGGTGAAGACGATTTGCTCACGGTCCAGTGACTTTATTGGAATCTTCAATGTTTTACTTGCTGGTTCAATCATGGCCTGATTTGGGCCTCCGGGACTATGCCTTGCCAGCTTCATTTGTGAATTTAATTTTAGTTCCAAGATGATTTTAATAAAAACTGATGCTTAGGTAATCGGTGCTATGAAAACATGTGGAAGAGAGTCACACACAGAGAACACACACGGTGGTCAAGTATTCATTAGGAAGACATTGCTACATTTTTGGCAAAGTTTACTTAAAATTACATTTTCTGTGCTAAATGTCATATACAAAATATTTTCCCATTACACCCACTAGACAATTTTCTAGTTTTTATTCTTATACATATTTACTCTTTATTTTATGTGTATGCATGTGGGCCTGAGTGAATATGTGTGCACCACCTGAGATCTGGTGCTTAGGAGGCCAGAGGGCTTTGAACACCATGGAATTGGAATCACCGGGAGGTGTGAACCACCTGATGTGGGTGCTGGGATTGAAGCCAGGGGTAGGAGCTGGAGCAGAAGTGAGCCACTGAGCCACTTTCATAGCCACTAGTGTGTGTGTGTGTGTGTGTGTGTGTGTGTGTGTGTGTGTGTGTGTGTGTGTGTTTGTGTGTGTGTATGCGTGACTATGTGCACATATATTTAGGTTCTCTTGAAGGCAGAAGAGTGTGTTGGATCTCTTGGCACTGGAGTCATAGGCAGTTGTGAGCTGCTCCATGTGGGTGCTGGGAGCTGAACCTGGGTCTGTTGTAAGAGCAGCCAGCTCTCTTAAGCACCCAGCCATCTCTCCAGCTCCTGTTCTTGTTCACCTTCAAGTTCTGAGAAGGCTGAGCTCTGTGCAGAGATGGTAAAAGCTCATTCAAAGAACTTATTTCTGAAGTCTCAATGAGGCAGCTCAGGCCCCGCCCTGCTAAGATACCCTGATTCTTGGGATGCCGACTGTGTAGCCTTGCACTTCTGGAGGTCTAGGTGTGACGGAAGTACACAGCGGTGTTTGGGGCTTGGTAAAACATCTCAGACTGTTTCTCAAATGCTTCATCAGATTCTGATTCTGTGGGACTTGAGTGTATCTCAGAGTACACCCAGAGACATTTTAATTCCCGTGTCTTTGACTAGGTTGTTCTTAAGTCATAAAGTGGTTGTCCTGAAGCAATTGCTTAATGCTCAACAGTTGATTAATCAAACAATTTTAGCCTTCTGGATCATTTACTGAATCACCGTGAAGTTTTCTTGCACTGCATTTTCTTTTCTCTGTCACAAATGGCAACACCATCTGGTTCCAACATTAAATCAAGCCAACGTTTTGGCAGGTTTGCTGATTGTTTCCTATGAACAATCCTGTGACGCTGAGAGAATGCTAGGATGAGGCAATGCTGAGTATTGTTCCTGCCTGAAGTGGTCATAGGATATGGTTTTCAGCTCAGCCTTTTTTTTTTTTTTTTTTTTTTAAATTGTAAGATTCCTTTGTCTACTCTTTTGGGCAGTCACTCACAGCCTGCATCAGCACACACAGGGCACAGTCGTCCCTGTTGCTAGGTAACCTAGATAGGGTTTTTCTCAGTTTGTCATTAATGTTCATGATAATGACATTGTCATTATCTATGGGACAATATGGGTCAGTAACATGAGCACGTCCAGCCTTCCATAGAGTGCGCGAGGGTTATTTTTTTATTTGTAGCAGTATCAGAATAAGGCTAATTCCTGTTTTCAACTGACTGGTGCAGAGGCTTATGGGGATAATAAAATTCTTGGCTTATGATACTACACCCACCCCCACCCCCCACCCCCACCCCCACACACCTGTGAATTGCATTCACTTTTGGAGAAGCATTATCTTAGAGAGTTGTAGGGGGCTAACAGCGTGGAGACATAGAGCTAATTTAGAAGCCATTACAGGCTGGGGTGGAAGAGCAAACAAGCGAGGAACATCCTCATGGGAAAGTGCTACTTTTTTTGGTTTGTGGAAGAGACAGCTTTAGTGGTGAAGTCAGGAGGAGTCTAGCACCGGGCATGAAGCATGTAGTCCTGAAAGAAGACCCCATGCTTGAATGTAAGAGTTTCCTGCGGCTCCACACTGTACCCAGACATCTGGGTCACATGTTGCTTTAATTACATTTCCTGTTGCTAGAACCAAATATCAAACCCGAAGCAGAGTAAGGCGGAGAAAGGATGTTCTGGCTAATGGTTTCAGGACAGAGTCCATCATGATTGGGAAGAGTAGTGGTGGGAAGATCTCCCAGCTGGCCCTGGGGCTGCTTGCTCACGTTAGGGTGGATTGGGAAACAGAAAGGAATATTCAGGTGCTTGGCTGCCTTCCTCACTTCCTCTGCCTATTCAGCCTGGGACCCTAGCCCCTGGGATAGTACTATCCACGGTGATACTCTTCCAAATCCTCAGCTAATCATCTCTGGACATCCCTTACAGACACATTTAGTGGTGTGCCTTACTAATGCCCAAAATGCTTCTCAATCCAATCCAATTGATAATGACATCAAACATCACACATACTGTTATGAGGCTTGGTGCTAAAGATTATGTGACAGCTGTGTGTATCCTTATAGTTTAAACAAACTGGGAAGACAGATGCTGTAATGGGAATACATGACACAACATGAGCACAATGAATGGTTACTTCTAATATAAAGGCAGTCAGGGAGACAGTAACCAGGGCATGCTTCTCAGAGGCTAGACAAACATCTAGCAGTCATCACAGAAAATGAGGTTAAAGCAGAAAAACATTCCAGACAGAGGTGTCATCATGGGTCAGGGCATGGAGACAAGAGGGCAGAGCTTGCTCACAAGCTAGAAAGGCTTCATCACTGAAAGGGAGGAAGGACAGTGGAGGATGAGGCTGCACAGGTAGTTTGAGGACTACCTCATGTAAGGGGAGGTTCTGAGGCTAAGGTCTTGTTCTCCAACTAGTTCTTGATTTGTCAGTAAAGAAACCCAGGGGTCAATTGTTGGACTGAAGGCAGAGGTATGGCTACTGGGTCCCAGGAGGAAAAAGGCAGCTGCAAGGAAGGAAAGGGGAGATTATAGGCATGCACTGGAATGAGAGGAAGACAGCAGCCATGTGAGGTGTCCGGAGGAGCTGAGGCCTGGAGCCACTATTACAGGCAGGTAGTCATGGATGTTTGGCAGGGGCCAGGTGGGGTGGGATTAGCCACTAAGTTTAGGGCAGGTGGAAGAGACTGAGTGAATAAATTGAACAGGGCATGTTTTTCCAGGTGGGAGACAGTAGTGCCCAGCAATTGTGCCAAGAAGGCAAATTGTAAAGGTACAATGTATGTATGTGTATGTGTGCGTGTGTGTGCGTGTGTGTGTGTGTGTGTGTGTGTGTGTGTGTGTGTGTGTGTGTGTGTGTGTGTGTTATCTGAGGAATCAAGAGTCTTGGGAGGAAGTTGGTATTGTGACCATCTCCCAGAGTAAAGGTGGTAGCAATAAAACTACACACAACAACCTCACATTGGGTTTGTATCTTGTAAGGCATGAGAGTCTTCAAAGATTCTAAGTTGTGGAATCTATAATAAGATTTGCACTGTAGACAAATGAGATGGTGTGCTTCCTAAGAGTTCATACAGCAGTCTGCAGCAAATGGTACCAGTTTCAAGGCTGATTCAGATATCTACTAAAGGCATTTTGAAGACTTGAAGTATAGGAAGCAAAAACTTCAGAGCGAGGTGGTCAAGGCTTGATGACCCTTGAGGAAGGTTAGGGATACAGAAGGCCCAAGAATCACTCCGAGTCCTGTAACAGGCTAGAGAGATGGAGCATCAGTTAAGAGCACTTGCTGCTTTTGCAGAGAACCAGCATCCATTTTGGGCAGTTCACGACCACATGTAACTCCAGTTCTAGGTAGCCATCATCTGCTTCTAGCCTCTGTGGGCACTCACACATGTGTGAATTCACTCACATAAATGTACATACACATAAATAAATATAATAAAAGCAAATTTTTAAGAAGTATAGAGTCAGGGATGGTGCCTCTGGAAATTTCATTATTAGCAAAGATGCTAAGCTTAATCTTAGATGGTTTTGTTCTCTTGGGGCTCCTAATGGAATGACCCAGATGTAAGCACATGGTTGAGGATGCAGTCATCACATGTTTGAGGATCCTTAACACAGAAGCAGTTGTCCCCTATGTTATCCTAGCCATCTTCTTCCTGGAGGAAGGCTTGTGGTGCTATGAGGGCTTAGTACAGACCCTAATGCCTCACTTTAACGCTTCCCAGAACTGCTCCTCCTCCTCACCTCCCCCAACAACTTTGTTTCTTCATTCTAAGAAAGAAAAGAATCCAGTTTCTGTTGCCCATCTACTATCCTCATGGGTGTGCAGCCACCCTCTAGAGTGTGGTAGCCTTCCAGGAGTTGTATTCTTAAAGAAAAATGACTCTCACTCCCCAGGTAGCCAATGACTGTCAATAGGTCCTCAGTAAGGGGTGGCATCTCACAAGCCCCACCTCCTGCAGTCCAGAATCTTGACGGACTTGATTTTGTGCAGCCAATCACAACTGCTATGAGTCTAGCAGTCCTGTGATATCCACAAGATGCTCTTTGGCTCCTGTATTCCTGACCTCTGGCTCTTCTGCAATGATCCCTGGGCCTTGGGGAGGGATATGATACAGATGTCTCAGTCATATGACTTATTCATTATTTATAGCAGATAACACTAAGAAATAATGAGAGCAAAGGAGAAAGGAATGGATTTACTGTTATGTAGGGGGAGGTGCTGTTTCCCTAATTGGTTCTTGATTTGGTCAACAAAGAAGGCAGAAGCTAATTGCTGGGAGAAAGGAAAAAGGTGGGACTTCTGGGTACCAGGAGGAGGAAGAGAAGGCACAGGGACAGAGAAGGGAGCTTCAGGCAGGCTTTGGGATGAGAAGGACGCAACAACCATGTGTTGTCTTGAGGCAGCCAGAACCGGATGGCCAATATAGGCTAGCTGATAAGGTTAAAAAGTGAGATTTCTATGCCCAGCAATTGTGTTATCTGACAAGTTTTAAAATAATAAAACTGTTTAAAGTGTTTCTCATCAATAGATAAAAGCAGGCCAATAGCTGGCTGCTTAGTGAAGCTAGCTGGGAGGGGCTGGGGGAGCAATCGCAGCTCCTGGAAAAGGCACCAGCTGGCCGTTGGCAGAGCTCTATCAGGAGTGAGAATGGTGGAAGCCAATCTTGGAGCCTAGTGGAGAGCGCTGGTTGAGCTCCCAGGAAGGGGGTAGAGTATTTTTAAAATTACATGCAACACCATTAGTGATATGTGGGATTGAGACATCTACCTTCTGCCCTCAAACATGGGATCCTAATCCTTCAACCTTTAGATTTATATTTTAAATTTAATGTGTGTGTGTGTGTGTGTGTGTGTGTATGGGATCTGGGGATCACGCATGGCAGCAAGTGCTTTTACCAGTGCCATTGTTAGTCCATAGGCTCAGTGACATGCCCAGGTCCATCTACAGTTCTCAGACCCTGCAGACTTAGATGGAATTATAACACCAGGTGTCTATCTGTCTGTCTATCTATCCTATCTATCTTCTATCCATCCATCCATCCATCCATCCATCCATCCATCCATCCATCCATTCATCCATCTATTTATCTATCTATCATCTATATTTCTATGAGTGATGGTTAGCTTGATTCTCTTTCTTATCTTATCTTTTTCTTTTTTTCTGGGGGGGGGATTTCTCTGTATAGTTCGGGTTGTTCTGGAACTTGCTCTGTATGTTCTGTAGACCAGGCTGGCCTTGAACTCAGAGGTATGCTTATGTCTTATTCCTGAGTGCTGGGATTAAAGATGTGTACCACCAAGTTTCACTGAGTGATGGTTAATTTTCTCTAATGATTGACCACAAAGCCTTGCATATATGTTTATGGAAGGAGAGTGCTGTGCTCTTACATGCTATCCCAGGTCTTGTGATTGGTAATCTTGACTGTCAACTTTATTGGACTGAGAAAGGTCTAAGAGACAGTTAAGAAGATCTCAATATGTCTATGACAACATTGATGGCATTTCCAGAGAGGCCCCAGATAATGAAGGCTCTCACCTGATGAATGATTTAGTCCTCTGATAGACTCCAACATGACTGGACTATTAGTAGGCGGTAGAGTTGTAAAGGGCGGGCCTACTTGGATGAAGGGAGGTCCTGGGGGGTGTGCTCTGGAAGAGTATGTCTTGATATCACACTCTCTGTTTCCCTGGCACAATAATAGTAGCATTTTTGCTCTATTATGTTCTCTATGTCATGCTTGGTCTTATCTCAGGCCCAAAGTAATGGGACCAAACAATCATAGGTATAAATCTGAAGTTATTGGCTGAAATTATTTTCCCCACCTTTAAATAATTTTTCTCAGGTATTTGCCCCAGTGATGAAAAGTCTAAGAAATGATCAATGATTAGTTCTGGTTATATAATTTGATTACTACAGTGCCAGTCAGAGGACCACACTACATAGTCTCAGAAGTCAAAGGAAAATCTAAAGAGTGGTGTAGGTAAAAGAAGAGGTGTTTTGGGATCTAGGATATACAGCAAGCTACAGAGTGCCAGTGTGATAATTCCCAGATGTGGCAGGCCATCTCACTTTTCTAGAAAGAGCCACAGCCCTTAGGGCAGTGCTTTTCAGACACAGTCAGCACCTTGATGTCCCTGGGCCTGGGCCCTGTGTGGATTACTGACTCTCTCCTGTGTTTCTCAGGGGATCGGGAGCTATGCTGCTGCCTCTGTGTGGCATTTCTCCTACAGTGTTTCCATTTAGTCACTGTTATGGGAAGCTCTGTCTTGCTTTCTCTTCAGCCTGTCTCTGATGGGAGCTGGTGAGCTCAACTCTCGCCAGACACAAATAGTTGATGTGTATGACTGAAATCTAACGCCGGTGAAGGCCTGTGTATACAGGAGGACGAGGGTGCAGTCCAAGTAGCAACTGTATTTACAGGGAGAAGATAAACCATAGAACAAGTCATCAAACAACACTCTTGGCTGCTTTCTTCCCTTCCCAGCTCTCCCAGTTCTTGATGCTCAACCTCGTGATCTCTTTGTGAGTAGTTCATTTTATCCTGGAAGCCGTTGGATAAGCTTGGAGTTGAGAGCCAATAGATACAACTAAGGCTGAGTGTTTGTCCCTTTGTCTCTGATGGAAGACACTGAAAGGCCAGAACACATCCACCATGGAGACAGAGGGACGATGTCATCATTTTGAGTGTCATCATTTTAAGGCATTCACCTGGGCTTCACTTTGAAATTGGGTCAGCCCTTCATTACACATTTAAAGGGCTTCTCGAACACAGTCTTGATGTGTTCATTGAAACCAGAGGAGGGAGGCCTTCCAGTGTCCTTTCTATTTTGTGGGCTTCCAGGTCGGTAGAGATATATGGTACTTGTTGACTAAACCAGCCAATGCTAAAGCAGGGCAAAGAGCTGCAAACTCCCTTCTCCCTAGGTTTGCTGGGATATTTGATCTCAACTGTGCTGTACGTATCTGTGGTGCTAGAGAAGTTTGGTCAAAATGTATGCTCATTGTTACTTAGTGACTTATTGATAAAAGCTGGTCTAAATAGTTGCTGGCAATTAGGATTTTGTTGGCCTTTGGTTTAGTTTTTCTCCATATGGTTTCAGTTTGAGGCTGAATTTCTAGCTCTGAGTGATTGCAAAGAAATGAAAGATTAAGAAAATAAAAATAAAATATGATTTGAGAATTCCATCTATCCCAATTCTGTAAATAAATATATATTTTTTAAGGAGATCAGGAGTGTGCCTGAGGCCGTGCCCATGTCTGTGGCTGTGCTGCTGAAGGAGGTTGTACTGATCCGAGCGGCTTGCCCTGTTATCTGCCGCCATGATGACATCGAGCATACACTGCCGCAGAAGATTGTGTCTGGGTCTGTGTTGATGTCCGTGGACCATGTTACCACTGAAGGCTACGTGGCTGTCAATGATGTGTGCTGAAGCCATGTGGATGCCCAGAGGTCGTGCTGCTGTTAGGGGCCATATTTATATGGGTGGTCTGCATGGAAGGCCATGTTGATGTCAATGGTCAGGCAGCCTCCAAAAGCCTTGTGGTCCAAAGGTCTATGGTCCTGCAGAAGCAGGAGGCCATGTTTATGGTCTGTGCTGCTGCCAGAAACCAAGTGGAGGACCCTCATCTATGCTTCTGCTGACCTAGAGCAAGGAAGCCACTTTTGCTGTGATGTTGATGACTGCAGGCTCACAGTTGAGGGAGAGGCATGGCAGGTTTCTGTGACAACCCCTACTCTCTCCATCCCCACCCCCACCCCCAAGTAATAGCTTAGACAGGAAGCCACCAAATAGAACTCTTAAAAACTATGAGGGAAATGAGGAAGAGTAACTCTCCACAATTGATGGCTTCTGGCAGAGGAGCGGGAGGGAAGGACTCATTCTATTGAAGGGGCAGGCCACTAAGAGTTTGACCATGCTCCAGTGATTAGGCAACACAAAGTAGATTTTCTTTCATTTTCCCTTTTTAAGTTTTTTACTTTTTTGGGGGGTAGGGGGGCAGAGGCCATAAAGTGGGGTGGTGGGCATAGAAGGACTGGGAAGGGATGGTGATCAGGGTGCATGATGTTAACCTCCAGAGAATCAATCAAAATGTTACGTGGAAAGGAAAAAAAGAAAAAGAAATCAAGATTAAAATACATTATGCCAGAAAAAATTTAAATGTATGTTCAGTAGAGAACAAAGATTGCTCATCCTACCACGAGGGATGAGGGATACCTTGTAACCACTCAGAGGAAAGGGGAGGGAGAGAAGGATAGAGTAGAAAGAGGAAGAGAGGCTAGGAGGTGTAAAAAGGGAGGGGGAGAGAAGTAGATGGAGAGTTGAGGAAGGGGAGGGAAACAGCAAGAGATGGGAGGAGAGAGAGAAGGGGAGGGAAAGGAGACAGGGAGACAGGGAAAAACAAAGGGGAAGGGAGACAGAGGAAAGGAGAGAGAGGAGAGCCACAGGGGGAAGGCGGAGAGGAGGAGACAGAGAGGAGAGCAGAGAGCAGAGCGGCAGAGGGAGGAGAGGAGGAGACAGAGAGAAGGAGAGGGCAGAGAGTGGCAGAGGGTGGGCAGAGAGGAGGACACAGACAGAAGGAGGCAGGGAGAGGGAGAAAGTGGAAGGGGACAGAGAGGAGGGAAAGGAAGAAAGACTAGGGAGAGAAGGAGAGAGAAGGCAGAGATTTATCCTAGTCTGATCCACAGACTCCCCAGATGAATTCTGCTTCCTTCTCCAGTGCTCAATTGTTGGTTTGTAATTGCACACCAACTTTTAAAATGTAGGCAGGTGCAGTTGCAAATACAATTTGATGCATAATTGCCATTATTAGGCTTGGCATTTGCAAATTTAATTCTAATTACAGAATTAGCTGCTGTCTTGTATCAGAAAGAAAAGAAAGTGTTTTAATTTAACATTTTAATAGGAAGTGTATGCATATTTACTGACTTCATTATAAAACTATCATCAAGCAATTTTTGACTATCTATGCCATGAAACAATGAGAATTTTTTTGATGGAAGATGCTATAGTTTTATTTTAATAGATGCCTGTTTTAGTCACAGCAAACATTCTTCGCTCAGTTCTTGGGTGCCCCCTAGTGGACGTAAGTAGTAAGTGACTAGTGAAGTAGGTGAAAACAAATGGATTTTACATTTGCTGACTTAACAAAAGTGTAGAATGCTTTTTTTTTTCTTAGCACCTTAATGCAATCACCACATGACATGTTATATAGTATGTGTGTATTATACATAACACTTATTTATTTATTTATTAATTTATTTATTTATTAAATTTATTTATTTATGAATACATGGTCTCACTCCATAGCCTTGGCTGACCTGGAACTCTCTATGTAGATCAGGCTGTCCTCAGACTCACAGAGATCCACCCACTTCTGTTGTCTGAGTTTTGGAAGTCAGAGCCACCACAACTGGAAACATGTCATATAGTATTATAGATAAGAGTCAGATGGCAAGTATGATAACATATAATATCAGATGGATTAATAAACATCATGTACCCAGAATGTCCCTCAAGATATGGAAAGCACCAATGCTGGGTGTCTCACAACTGCCTGCAACTACTGCTCTAGGAGAGTGGATGCCCTCTTCTGGTCTCAGAGGACTCCACGTTCATGTGCACATACCCATACCCTCATAATTAAAAAAATAAATAAACGCTAAAATCCACAAAAAAAAAAAAAAAAAAAACAGGAATGTGGAGATGGAAGAAAAACAAAGAAACAAAGCCAGGCTTCTGTCTAACTCTGTCACGGTTTCTACGATGGCAAATGTACTCCCTGAAAGTCAGAGGAAGAAACATCAGCAGCCTCTGGGTGAAATGAGCCTTAGGCCTCCTAAGCAACCTGCCCTAGCCAGCTAGGCAGGCTAGCAGGCCCTACCGAAGCAAAACCAGTACAGCTTTCACAAGCTTTGTCCAAACTGTGTGCTCAGTAAGTACTTATGTTACAGTTATCCAATGAGTCGTAGCCATTTCAGCCTTTGGAACGATGTCCTGGGGGGATGAGAGCAGTGTATGTAGAAGACAAGTACTTTCTACGTGCTTTCAAAGTAAATGATCACAAAGCACTCCAGACAGAACTCCAGGCCCCCTTCGCCTCTAAAACTGGAAACAATCCCCTTCTCAGACTGCACTGACTCAAACAACTGCAGGAAAGATCTCTCTCCCTTCAACATCAGCTTATATATAATTCTGAAACATTTTGCTATTTTATTAAAAACTGACATGTGACATAAAAGTTGTAGAAGGTGATCTGTAAGTCAATGGTCTCAAATTCAAATCTGAATCTCAAATTCAATCCAGTTCTCACTTCATAAAGAGAAAAGCTCCTTTTGAAGTACTCAGAACCATGTAGACGATATAAGTTTTCCCACAAGATGTCACTGTGGTACCAAGGAAATGCAGTCACAGTGTATTTATCTGTCTGTGACCTTATTTTTAAAATTTGATTGAAAGATATTCATACATAGGATATGGTCTTGGACCTAAGGACATCTATGAATTGATTAGATTTGTAGATACTCAAAAACCCCTACACCTGTATGCAAGCAAGCACTCCTTAATTAGATGCATTCATAGAGAAATATGCAACTGGTCATGTAAAATATACAGAATGCTGAAGTTGAGATGATTTAGTAGACACATTTTTCCGAGGGTGGTGGAAGCCTGATCTTCTCACTGGGTATGTGCGATGTTCAGGCTGAGGACATTAGTGGACTTAGCAGATCTCACAAACCAGGTTTGGTCACCCACCCTCCATATGCCACTGAGAAAATGACTATTTATTCAGGTTTATTCAGCGTAGACATGTTGGGAAGAGGAACAATGAGATCCAGTGGCCTCCAGCCCATCTTTTTGAAGGGTCTGAAGATGTCAGGAAGATCAGAGTCCAAAGTCCGCCTCAACCACTGGGGTGATATCTGGCAGATGAGTTAGCCAGTGTGAGTCAGCTTTCTAATTGGTAAGTGGGGATGGTAATCTCTCATGGTTTCTGCCATATAAGCTAAGACCGCAAATGTAAAGCAATTAGAAGGAGACTGAGGCTTAAGTGACGGCTCAGTGGTTAGGAGCACTTGCTACTCTTCCAGAGGACTCAGGTTTGAATCCCTGCACCCGTGTGGCTGCTCACAATAGTGCAATTCCAGTCCCAAGAAACCTCTTCTGGCCTCTGCTGCATGCATGTGGCATACGCACACACACAGGCAAAACATCTGCCCGCAAAATGATGAGAAGAAGCAAGAAAACACTTAGCAACCGCGGGTGCTTCTTATTAATTTGGAGAGGGGAATGTTAATGTGACTCACATTTAATGTGTTGAGCATAGTCACAGTGTATGCTGAGGCCTGAGGTGGCTTCACAGATACACAGTTCCTCTTCTAACACTTAAACTTAGGTACAATGATTTAATCATTTGGAATAACTGATAGTCTGCAATGAAATGACCTTTAATCAAGATTTTGTTAGTTGAACTCAGTTACTTATTTGAAGAATAAACAGATCTGGCCCTGCTTTTGCCCTGATTCTCCTCAGCTGGTGATTGGAACCAAAATTTGCCTTAAGTCTGGCAGCTGCACTTAAACAACATTTGGCCAATTGTTAGTCAAACTGTGGGATTTCTTCTTGTTTGGCCATGCTGCATTGTATACGGCTCCTATTTTTAAGCCTCCAATAGCTCCCCGAGGCTCCTAGGATAAACTGAAAACATGGCCGTCATCTGCAGCTTGCCCAATTAGTTGAATCAGCCTCAGATGTCAAAGCCAGGGTGTCCTCACATTGGCTCATCAGCCACATGTCACAAAAGAAGGATCTGAATCCTGGAGCCTGAATGAACTTGCTCAACACAATACTTCTCAACACAGTACTGAGCCAGGACCACCATCCAAGCATCTTTGTTCTCTGGCATCAGTTCTGAGTCAGGAGGACTCTGGGCTATTTCCTTCCACTCAAATACTCTTAAAGACAAAGGACAGGCCTCATCAGAGTACTCCAGAGGATCCTGTCACCTGAAGCATCTAAGTGTGTCAGCACAATGATGTCATAGGGGTAAAGAAATTTTCATTTTTTGTTTAATACTTTTCAGTTTTTAAGACTACCTCCCTTTAAATTTTTGCCTATAGGCACTGCACTGCCATGATGGGCTTCTCTAGAATTTTAAAAATATAGTGGAGTATAAGAAAAATGTTCAATATTGCTAATAATTTTAATAATAATTGCTCATGGGCCATGGGCCAATGTAAGGCTTCAGCTCTCCCAGCAGATGGGGACCTACTTTAGGAGCGGTAAAAACATGTTACACTAGACTCTTAAAACTCTGCAGTTGGGAATATCTGTCTCACTGAGGATCTGGTTTGAAATGTGGAATCCTAGGTCTTATCTCAGCCAGATTTCATCTGAAATCCATATTATAACAAGAATCACGTGGCACTCTTGTGAAGGGACACTGAAGTGTGAGGAACAGTTTCCCCCTTGTGCTGGGATCAAACCTGGGGCCTTGCACACGCTAGGCAAACACTCCGCTTTTGAGGTTCCACTGAATCTGTTCTTTAGCACTGATGAACACCTTCTGTGGCTGTGTGGCAAAGAGCCTTCTGGAAGCAGTCGGTGTGCTGTCCCCTTCTGACGCACAGCTACAGTGTGTTTTCCGATGTCCATATGGAGCTCCACAGGTGACAGTTTCCTATGTCTTCCTTGGAGAAGACATAGCTAGCATTTGTTTGACAAGAACTTTATTTTATAAAATGAATTATTATTTTTAATTTAGGAATATATCCATGGGTGAAAAATTGAAGAATGCATTTCGCAAAAGGGAAATATCTGTCAATAATGATTTCACCATTTTGGTCTAGTGCATTTCAGTTACACTTGCACATACACTCATTTAATAAGTAACAACTTATGGTAAACAAAATGGGTAAACAGAAAGAGAAGGATGTATAGAGCACTTGGACTGTCTTGACATCCTGTCTGCAGTTACATTTTCAAGCTCACTAATTTTTTCTGTATACCCTTCCAGAGAAGTTTATGAATATTTCTATAAGTATGAATATGTATAATTTCTCCATTTAAATCCAGTTTCACACCTATGTTTATGTTTATGCAGCTATTAAAAGGTCCATAGTTATGATACATCTTAGAAACTGTTTGTTTGCTTTTTATTTTACCCCAAATTTTCAACATGTTTTAAAAGAGTTTTTATAAGTAGCCAAAAACATTTGTAAATCCTGATAAATATGAACTTAACAAGTAGAAGTTCTTTCGCAAATTTTAGTCCCCCTCCCATTGTAGATATTCATGTGATGGATTCTTTGCACAGCACCAAAGCCCAGTGGGTGCTGTGTGGAGCCTGAGGCATCGTGGTGAATATACACCTGGGATGTCAGGGCGTCTTACACTGTCTCCTTTCCTAAGCCTCCGCTGCTCAGTTCGTTTTCAATTCTGTGGACTACTCTGTACTCCACTAATATAATCTTTTGGAAAACACTAAGGAGCTTGCAACAAATAAGACTTAATCACTACATAAAGCAATGTGAGGGGAGGAGAAGATGGCGTTTCCATCTGGCTAGGCGGTGCTTCTACATATGGTGGAAAGAATGCAATCCTCTAATGAGGAAAGGCAAAGCAAAAACACCACCACCTAAAAGCAAGGAAATGACGAAGGGCTGTTGATGGGAAATGAACATAAGAGAGCTGGTCCTCACTGCAGGGGCAGGGAAGAAACACTCCAGGGAAAAGCTTCTCCACAGCAACCCATTGAGAAAAGAGAAATTCATGGTACAGAGCTCTGGTCTACCTTTCATCTCCAAAGGAAGGGGGTGGGAAACCATCAAAGAGAAGAGTTCTTTTTATTGCTTTGGAATTGCTTTTATTTTTCATTTTTATTGGTTATTTTATTTATTTACATTTCAAATGTTATCCCCCCTTCCTAGTTTCCCCTCCACAAACCTCCTATCCCCTCCTCCCTCCACCCTGCTTCTATGAGGGTGCTCCCCTACCCGCCCACCCACTCCTGCCTCAGCCACTTAGTGTTCCCATATCCTGGGTCATCAGGCCTCCACTGGACCAAGGAGCTCTCCTCCTAGTGTTGCCAAATAACAGTCCTCTGCTGCATATCCAGCTGGAGCCGTGGGTACTGCCTGTGTACTCTTTGGTTGGTGATTTAGTCCCTAGGAGCTCTGCGGGGGTCTGATTGCTTGATATTGTTGGTCTTCCTATAAGGTTGCAAACCCCTTCAGCTCCTACGGTCCTTGCCTTAACTTCCTCATTGGGGTCCCTGCACTCAGTCCAAAGTTTGACTGTGTACATTCGCATCTGTATTGGTCAGGATCTGGCAGATCCTCTCAGGAGACAGCTGTGTAATGTTCCTTTCAGCAAGCACTTCTTGGCATCCACACTAGTGTCTGGGTTTGGTGTCTGCATGTGGGATGGATCCCCAGGTAGGTCAGTCACTGGATGGCATTTCCTTCAGTCTCTGTTCCAAAGAGAAGAGTTCTTTATCAGACACACTTTGAGCTGGATCCCAACCAGACAGACCCAGACCCAGAGTGCTATAGTTTGTCTGCAGGGGTGACTGAAGGTAGGAGGGGGATGGCCCCTGTAGTGCAAGGAGCTGAGGAAGAACTACTGGGGATTACAGGAATACACAGAAGAGAAGGTAATTATCACACAACTGTGGAAGGCCCATTCTTGAGGTGAGGGCTGGATGAGCAGCAGTGAATACTCCTTTCAAGCAAGGGGGTACTGTCACCCTGTCCAAGCTCAAAGTTAAATTCAGTCTCACTGAGCAGGTCATTAGGTTCAAGTGAAAATTAAAGCCTTGGTTATTTGTGAGAGGCTCCAAAGTGAGGGGCCAGAGCTCAGGAAAGATCCAGATGTCGCTGGAGTTGTGTGACAGCTCACAGCTAGCACTCTGAAATGGCAGGACTTAGGGTGCCATCAGAAAGTAGTACAAGTGTTTTCTCACTTTCTCACAGAAGCCATAAGAGAGCTGGACCTTTAGGTGTTATGAGTGGGAGTTCACTTTTTCCCAAAACATGCACGGATGTTCAACCTTTGCAGAGAAATCCAGACATCCTTTCATGTTCTGTATTTCTCAGTCATGTGAGGGACCAGAGCTCCCTCTCCCCAGTCCTGAAGTGCATTTTTATTGTAAGGCATTTGAATAGTTTCAGAGATTTAAACCTTTAGGTTAGAAGTGTTCATTTTTTTCCCAAAGGAAAAACAGTCATAGCATTTCCTAGAGGAATAAGGAAATGAAATGTCACAACCAAGGAGACAATTTAACTCAAGATTTTGTATGTATGTGTACCTTGCTGTATGTCTGAAAGATAAATCTATATGGGGAAATGTCATTTGGGGACTACATTTTTATGTCCTGGAAAAATGGTAGAAGAGAGATGAATAATTGACCCTGGCCATTTTCTGTTTTGCTTGCTTTCTCTTGCTAACAAATAAAAGACATAAATATTAAAAGCACTCACTCAAGCTGCCTTCAGAAGATGTGGGTTATATTGTAATGGGCACACACACTGAAGAGCATTGCCCAGACCAGTCATTATTTTTCTTCCCTAAGCATGCCTTGGTGTGGCTCTGTGACATCATCATGTGCTGTTACAGGGCTCTCTGTAATTGCTCTCTTGCTGGCTTAGCCCTGGGTGAACAACACTTTGAACAAACCTATATAGTTCAGCTTGGGCAAATTTTTACATTTGTCTAGCATGGAATAACTCTTCCTCTGTTACAAACAATCATCAGGAATTTCCTCTACCTTTAAACTGTCTGCAGTGTGGTTCTAAAAGAATACATTTACACAAATTGATCCAAATAACACGTTTTCAACAGCCCAGTGTTTCCTCTGAGGGCGCTTGTGGTACACACAGTCTTATTTAGTTACCTCTGGAGTCAAAGTGGCTGTGGAGGCCTCTGGAAGGAAGGACTGTTAGCAGACCTGCTTTCTACAAAGAGTGTACTCACCTTACCTTTGAGAATTGGCACCAGAAACTAGGGGGCAGTTAATGGGAAGGCAGCAGATGTAAGTCAAAAGCCAGTTGTTGAAGACACAGACAGTATCTTATCTGGCTTTTGTGTCCATGTACTTTGGGTACCTAGGCATCAGCTTCAGATGCTGTTTATTGGTGCTGTCCACCTTATTTTGAGCCATGGTGTCTCATTGGCCTGAGACTCTCACCAGGTGGGTTAGGTGGCTGTTTACCTTTCTCTACCTTTCTCATGCTGATATTACATGTTTGTGCCACAGCTGAGGTTTGAGTGAAAAATACCCCCATGGGCTCATGTATTTGAATAACTGGCTCTGGATTTGTGGAAGGTTATGGAACTTTTAGGGGGTAGAGCCTTGCTGGAGGAAGCACATCATTGGGGGGCAGGCTTTGAAGGTTTACAACCTCACCTCACTTCCTGTCCTTTTTCTCTTTCTACTTCCTGTTGGTGAGTGAAAATGTGATGAGACCTCTTCCTGCTCTAGCCCCCATGCTCTTCCTGACTATTGCCGAGCCTTCCCTGCCACAATGGATTCTACCCTCTAGATCCATAAGCCAGATCATCTTACCTCAGCAGTGGAGGGAGACTGGGACAGACACTGTGCCTGATTTTTTTTTTTTTTTTAATAGATCTGGATCTAGGGTCCCCATAATTCTTTCGAGAGAGTTTTATGGCCTGAGATGTCTTTACAATGCTTTATTTGGATTCTCATCCCTATAATTATCCATCTAATACATGTTGCTTATTAAAGAATTACTTAGCTAGATGTGGGAGCTTGCGCCTATGACCTAGCACTGGGATGAGAAAATATGGGGATGAATAGTTCAAAGTCATTCTCATTTGCATAGGAAGTTCATGTCCAACCTGGGCTACACGAGGCTCTGTCCATGCTAGGGATATACCTCAAGGGAAGATCACCTAGTGAGTACACCTTGGGTCCCAATCCCCAGCACCAAACACACAGAATGACAGAATCAAAAGGCACAAAGTATGCAGTCTGATAAGACACTAGTTAGAGCTGGCTCTGCAGCACTAATTATAATTTCTTGTGGGGACTGAGTCCTAGCCCATTCATTCCTCTGATTATGCTTGCCCATAGGTACCTTAGAAGATTGTATGCCTCCTCTAAGGCTAGATAATAATTGTCTAGAATAACTAGATTAGAGCCAGTTACTTTTGTTTGTTGAGATAACCTGACAAAAAACAACTTAGAAAAGAAAGTGGTTTTGTTTGTTTGTTTGCTTGCTTGTTTCTATTTTGTTTTGTTTTATTTTATTTTGCTGCTGTTGTTTTCATTTGCAGTTCTAGAGGGGAAGATTCCATCCTGGCAGGAAAGGCATGCTTGTATCAGAGTTAGAAACTGGTTGACTTCATTGCACTCAGAAAGCAGAGAGAACAGGAATTGGAGGGAGGCTATACAAACTTAGGCTCACCCAGCAAAATTGTACCAGGTAAAGGTTCCATAACCTTTCCAAATGGCTTTCCCAACTGAGGATCCAGTGTTAAAATACATGAGCCTATGGGAGGCATACTTAATTCAAACCAGTGCTGTATATGAAACCGGCAAATTGAAGAGAACACTCACTGCAGCGACAGTAGAGACAGATACCGCTGTTTGTAAAACTGAGAGCACAGGGCATATACTGTTTGTATTCTGTCTCTTTTATAACACATCATAGCTATCTTTCATGTAGTGCGGTTATAGACTTACTCTGTTAATGGAATATTTTTTTTTGCCATTCACTAAGATTTTTAAAAAAGATTTCTAAATTTACTTTTTAAAAAGATCTATTTATTTTATGTATATGAGTACATTCTCTTCAGACACAGCAGAAGAGGGCATCTGATCCCATTACAAATGGTTGTGAGCCACCATGTGGTTGCTGGGAATTGGACTCAGGACCTCTGGAAGAGCAGTCAATGTACTCAACCACTGAGCTGTCTCTCCAGTCCTTAAATTTACTTTTATTTATATAAGTACACAATAGCCATCTTCTGACACACCAGAAGAGGGCACTGGATCCCATTAAAGATGGTTGTGAGCCACCATGTGGTTGCTGGGAATTGAACTCAGGACCTCTGGAAGAGCAGTCAGTGCTCTTAACCACTGAGATATCTCTCCAGCCTTCACTATGATTTAAAATAATTTAATAATAATAGTTATTTTACTTAAAATATTTAATTAATTAAAATATTTTAAATTATTTTACATAATTTAAAATACTAGGCAGCTGCCTACCTGCTTGTAACAAGTAATTTTCATTTATTATTCCTCCAGGGTACAACAAACAATGTCAGTTCTTCATAAGACACAGAAAATAATGGCTTCTGTTGGGTGACACCAATCCTCAGGAGACTTAGTTATTAACATCTACCTACACAGCTAGGGAAGCAACCACAGACCAAGGTAATAATAACACTAAAGTCCAACTTGGTACATTAAGAAACTTATTGGGGTTACTTAAAGAAATTTAAGGAACCTTACAGGAACATGAACAACTCAAAGACAGTTGCACCATCAAGAGCCCACCTCAGCACAGATGACTGCTCACTAAAGCTGGACCCCTGGAGCTCTCTGTGACTTGGTAGCAGCTTGACAGGTTACAGAGTCTCCTCCCTTCTTGACAGTTCTTACTGCTTATATAACCTTGGGGAGAGAAGAGTTTTGTGAATACAACAGGAATTTTGGTCATTTTGAGCCTCTGTCCAGGATGGGATGCTTTAATTTAGAGAAAATTGCTACATTGCAGGTTTACCCAGAGAGGAAACACTTAAAATACCCAGCTAAAAGTACATGAAAGCCTATCAAAGCCTGCAGGGAAAGTTAAGCTTCAGCAAAAAGTGAATGCCATGTTGAGAAGAGCCCAGTCCAGGTGTCCAGCTCCACCCTTCTTTCCACCCAAGCGTGAAGAGCAGACACAGATAGTCTGGGTGCTGTGGTCTCTTGAACAGAGAAAGTTTTGATCTGAGAAGACGTGGGAGCTCTTTCTAACAGCTCCATCCATTCAAAGGGATTATTTGCCTTTCAAGAATTTGTGACCATGATCAGATTCATTCAGTTTAAATTTATTAACCCAGAGATAGGCTTGCCCTGGCACACAGCTGGCCATGGAAGGACAGGAAGGCTGGAGATGGAGCCACTCCCTGGGATATCTACCTAGGCAAGGGTTGTGATTTCTCCGTTCACCTCCAGAAAGGATGAGGCCTTGTGGGTGTGATTCTTCATTTCAATACATTAAAAAAAGAAGTTGATTTTCCCAAAGGGGGACTTCAGCGGCTTTTAATATATTCATTAAGTTGTGTCCTCATCATGTCTAGCTAACTGCAGAGCATTTCATCTCTACAAAATGGAGTCTTGTACCTTATAGAATCACCTTATCCTCCTCTGCCCCAGTGCTAACAGCCACGCACCTATAGATTTGCCTATTCTAAGCACATCATGTAAATGAGTGGCTCCATGTGTGGCCCTTCGTGACAAACTTCTCTCACTCAACTTCATTATGGTGACTTGTGCTCAACCTCACATTTGCTTCTCAGTTCATTAGGTGATGGACATGAGAGTGGACTGTAGTTTTCACTATCCTGAATCAAGCGGCTATGACATCTGTGGTGACATTTTCATACTCAACATCTGGCTTCAGTTTTCTTGGAGAGTTTGACAAGTTGAAATACCCCTTTATACAAAGACACATGGATGGGAAATTGCAGCATGTTCTCTGCTATTTTTTTCTTTAAGACTGAGACTTCATTCATTACAGGTAAAGGTAAATTATCTTTTAAAATGTGTATAGCATCACTTCTTAGGGTGAATGGTGATTCAGTTTGCTCCTGGAAGGACAGTGAGTAGGCAAGAATTTGGCTTTTTCAGCATTGAGGGGTATGAGCTGCAGTCCCATGTTGCAGCCAGGCATGAGAAAAGGCTAGGCAGGAGGTCCACCATTTGCTCTGCTCTATAGGGCGCTTGTGCCCTCCACTGAGCAGCAATCCTTGAGTAAAGAAGACTCGGCATCCCGTGAGATTTGCAAACTTCCTCTTCTCCTTATTCAGAAATCAGGGTGAAAATGGCAGGAAAGAGTTCTCTTCTTTAAAATATTAACAACTGTAGAGTAATAGGGGTTGATCTGAGAAAATTAGGAAACACAGATGAACACAAGAGAGAAATCAAGTTTTTCTATATAAATTTTAATAGAATAGTTAATAAATGAACATAGTGATTATTTGTGTATTTGTCTATCTATTATATAATATACAATATTTATGAATAATATATGTAAATGTGTAAATACAATTTATATACCATGTTAATATAAATAATATATTAAGTATAAAAATATATTATATATTAATATATAAAAATATAAATGTTTATTAACATAAGTAGCTGGTTATTTATATATTTGCCTATGTAATACATTTATTATATAATAAATATGTAATATTTATTATATATTATTTATGGTGGAGGTGTGTAGGGCATCTCTAGGATGTGCAAGAGACCTGGTATGGGCAAGGCTCCCAGGAATCAATGTCTATGACTTTAGCTGAGATGCATAGCAGTGGGAATATGGAACCTGAAGAGGCCACTTCCTGTGGCCAGGCAGGACTCCCAGTGGAGAGATAAGGACACCAACCCATCCACAAAACTTTTGACCCAAAATTTGTCCTGTCTACAAGAAATTCAGGGACAAAGATGGAGCAGAGACTGAGAGAATGACCAACCAATAATGGACTCAAATTGAGACCCATCCCATGGGCAAGCACCAATCCCTGACACTATTAATGATACTCTGTCATGCTTGCAGACAGGAGCCAAGCATAACTGCCCTCTGAGAACCACCACCCAGCATCGGACTGAAACAGATGAAAAGTCTCACAGTCAAACATTGGACAGAGGTCAATGATACTTAGGGAAGAGCAGGGGGAAGGATCGCAGACAGGGAGGGGATAGAAACTCCACAAGAAGACCACAGAGTCAACTAACCTGGACCCTTAGGGCTCTCAGAGACTGAGCCACCAACCAAAGAGCGTACATGGGCTGGACTGAGGGCCCTGACACATATGTAGCAGATGTGTAGCTCAGGCTTCATGTGGGTCCCCCAACAACTGGAGCAGGGGCTATCCCCAAAGCTGAAGCTGTCTATGGAATCCATTCCCCTAAATTGGCTGCCTTATTTGGCCTCAGTGAGAAAGGATGCACCTAGCCCTGCAGAGACGTGATGCGCCCCAGTAGGGGGATACTGTGTGTGTGGGACTATCATCTCAAAGGAGAAGGGGAAAGGGGAAAGAGGGAATAGGGGAGGGGCTGTGTAGGGGGGGCTGGAATGGGAGGCAGCGATCGCGATGTAAAATGAATAAATAAATTAATGGAAAAAATACAAGTAAGCAAAACAAAACAAAACAGAACATCCTGTCACTTAGGGATAGCTTTGGTGGTGTCACAACAGAACCTCACATTTCTAGTGGCACCGTATGCATACAGCTACTGTGCTAACAGTCTGTGAGGGGTAACAAAACATTTATGTATAGCAGGGAATAAATTACTAAGCTAGCGTTTTATATATTTATTATATTATTTGTTAAATCATTACATTTGCCTTCTACTTCGAAAGAAAAGTTAGTTGCAATACAATATGTTATCTCTCAGTACTTAATAGCCTGGATAGGAGAATTGAGAGTTTCAGGCCAGCATGGGCTACATATTGAGGCTAAAAAAAAAAGTTAAAAAAAGAGAAATTAATTTTTATGTACATTTTAATCAAATGGTTGATAAATGCACACACACAGTTGTTACTTGTGTATTTTTCTAATTATTTATTTATTATCTCTACCTGTTTGTCATCTATCATCTCTTTATATCTGTGTATTATCTAATCTGTCTCTTACCTATCTCTCATTTATATCTATTATCATCATCGTTTATCTATTTATTTATCCATCTATCATGCATTTTTTTCCTTTGACACTGGACAACAATTTGCACACACTAAGTAAGCAATGATATATTTGCAAACAAGATATTGTAGAATATAGACTTTATAGATTCACGTAGAACCTAGAATCTAAATGAATCCATAGCAAATGCTAGTGATTTTACCACCACTACTAACGTTCACAGAACCCACTGAGGAGCCACGCACATTTCCTGACATAGTATCTGTGAGAGCTAATCTTTCCTGGCAGTGTGACTGGAATTGGAGTCACCAGAGGAGCACACATTGGGCATGTCTGTGAGGGTGTTTGCAGATACGTTTAATGGAGGAGTGAGCTCTACTTGGACATGGGGAGGAGCCCAAATCCATGCCAGGGGTCCCAAGCACAATAGACAAGTCTAGCTGAGTGCTGGTGACCACTCTCCCTGCTTCTGTCTGTCCAAGTATGAGGAGCCAGAGCCCTGTGGTCCTGGCACCAGGGACTCTCCCATGCCATCCCTACCACGAGGGACTAAACTCTTGTTAGTATTGAGCTAAAATAAACCATTCTTCCTATAAGTGCTTTCTCCAAGTGTTTTTTTCTACTACAAGAAAAAGTGTCTACATGGATTAGGATTTTAGTTGCTAGGAGAAAACACCATGACCAAAAATGCTAAAGGAGAAAGGGTTTGTTTCATTTACAGCTTGTAAGACCCTCACTGGGGGGACCCAAGACAGGAACTCTTTGAAGGGAATATGAGACAGGAACAGAGGCAGAGGCCATGAGGGGTGCTGCTCACTGGCTTGCTCAGCGCATTTCCTTATGGCACCAAGGACCACCAGCCAAGTGTAATGCCACCCTCAATTATCAATTAAGAAAATACACATAAGCCAAACTTATGGGAACATTTTCTCAACTGAGATTCCCTCTTTCAAAATGACTTTAGTTTGTGCCATGTTGATATAAATCTAGCCAGCACACATTCAAAAAACCTGAGAAAGAAGCCAAACATTTAGTAAGGATATTTATAAGTGGCTAGGGACTACTAATCTAATAAGTAATAAAAGATCTGATAATTTAATAAGCAGAGTTAATAATAAATTTACTTTCATAGCTATGATTTTAGGTTTTAGTCTTTTAAAGTAACACAAATAATACTGATTTATTTAAGGAAAACATAAAAAACAGATAATTGGACAATGGTAATAATTAATTGCTTTTTATGATAAGCTTTAGGATATGTTACCCCAAAACCTGATGCTACATGAGACAAAAGCAGAGGCAGAAAGGGCTCCCCCACATTATTTCCACTCCTGTCTCCTGAAGCAAGACATAAGACCTAGAAATACCACTCTGACCATTTCTATGCCGCCCACTCTGGAGACCTTCATACGAGAGTGCTTGCTGTCTTGTGCCTCCAGGGATAGACTGTTTTGCAGGGACATCCAAGCCATTTCAGTAAACAGGATCTTCACATATTCCCTGGTTTATTAGTGTTTCCTCTTACCTCTTTGCCCCAACTATGCGTCTTCATGACCCTCCACAGGATACACACATTTACTAATTCTTTCAAGTCTTCATTTCTGAAGTCTCCCTGCTTAAAATTCAAATTTGTCAGCACAAGATGCCTCATTTCAAAACAGTAGTTTATTCTGAGTTGAGTACGAGTGACCACGGCACAGGACCATAGATAGATTCAGCTTGTTTGAGTAAAGTGTTCCATTGTGCAAGTTGTTAAGGGAATGTTTTACAGTCATCTCTTGGTCCTCTCTGAGTCTTGGATGCCCTCAATGGCCAACCATTATCTCTGTGCCACCCTTGAGAGCGGTGCCATCCTTTTAGAAATCCACTGCTCCATCCACCTGGCACCTGACAGGAAGAGCTCCAAACATTTGTTTTTGCAATAGGATCTGACCGTAATATCCCCTAGATCACCAGTCCAGTGGCCACTTAACGGCCCTTTGGATCCCAGTGTTACTCAGGACCTTTACCATTACTGTGAGCAATGGAGAAACGTAGAGATTCTCTTCATGCAAGCATTCTCTTAGTTCCACTCCAATCCTTCTCTCTACTCTCCCTGTTCCCCCCACTCAACTCTCAAAGCTCTGAAACCCAAACCATGGAATTCCTCTACTACTTTTAATCCCTCAAACAAACCTCCCCTTACTGGCCCATGGCTCCTCTTCCTAAAGTCCCTCTGGTCTCACCTTTCCTTCCAGTGACAGACTTATCATCCCTCTCTGGGGTCCACTTTCACCCCACTAGCATCCTCTCATTACTGGTTCCCAGTCCAACCATATGATCCCCTCTACTTTCCTCTATCCAGCTAATTCTGGCCCAGGATTTCCATTTGCAGGAAGTTGTCAGTGTGGATGGCTTGGTCAGGGTACATGTTGCCTTCTTGTAAGTGAACTCTCAAATAGAAAAGAGACTGGGGTCTTTTTTTTTTTTTTTTGAGACAGGGTTTCTCTGTGTAGCCCTGGCTGTCCTGGAACTCACTCTGTAGACCAGGCTGGCCCGAACTCAGAAATCCACCTGCCTCTGCCTCTCAAGTGCTGGGATTAAAGGTGTGTGCCACCACTGCCCGGCCGAGACTGGGGTCTTATACCCTTAATTCTTCCACCTTCATGAAAGAGTCTAGCATCCAATCTTACACCCTCACCTTCTATGACATTCACATGATTCTCACTAACAGCCTTCTGCACGAGGAACACAAGAAAAGCTGGGAACAGGCTAGGGAGCATGCAGAGAAAACCCATCAAACTAATGCTGCCGACCTGCATAAGGTGGTCCCCGAAGGGGTTCCAGATGGAACCACAATGCTTAGAGGAGCATTTTAGCTAGAGATCTATTTATAACTTACCTCCTGGCTGGTCTCTGTAAGGTCGTCCTTAAAGTAGTACCTTATGAAAAAAATTCAAGAGTTCACCAAAAACGGTCTCAATTCTGAGACTATAATACAAAAGTCTTTGTACAATATACTAAACTGGATTCCAAGACCTTAGATAGAAAACAACTCCTCATGATCTACTTCTTCTCCCAGAGTTTTCTAGACATTCCTGCCAAACTTAAACACCTAGAGAGGGGACCCCTGACTCTATAGGCAGAAGTCTTAGCGCAGGCTTTCAAGTTATACCTGAGAGATGAACAAATTTCACAATAAAAATACCAAATGCTGGCTAAGGACTTCAAGGCAACCATAGCAACTGCCCAGGCTCCTTTGCCTCGCAAAGGCCAAGGACTTCTGGGTCTCTGCTTCAAATGCAGTCAAGAGGGGTCACCAGGCCTGGGCCTGCTTGAACTCTCACGAACCACCCTGGCCATGACTAGGATGCTGTCAAAGGGATATTGGCCTGTTGGCTGTCCCCATGCCCTTCACAGACTAGGGACATCAGATCCAGATCGCCCTTCAGTCAGCTTCCTATATCCAGCTATGAATGCCTGAGGGGGACCGGACTCCTTCAGCTTGACCACTGTCATCTCTGAGAGAGAATCCTGGGTAGTATTCACAGTATCAGGTTATCAGGGTGAATATATCCTTCCTTTTGGACACCTGGGTTGCTTACTTGACCCTGATAGAATTTTGGGGACCCACTTCTCATTTCTTTATTATCAGGGTAGGCCGAAAGCCTTATCAACCCCACCAAATCCCACTACTCGGTTGTATCTTTAGGGGTATTACCTCTACCCACTCCTTCCTAGTGGCACCAACCTGTCCCATCTGCTTGCTGGAAAGGGACCGCCTAGCCAAAGTAGGAGCCTCTATTTCCCTCCCTCTCCCCATCTGCGTGACCCCAGGCTTGCTGGCCCTTCCCCTCCTCCTTCCCCACACAATCCAACATACTTTTTTCCTTTCAGTCCTTCCAGGAGGATCTCGTAGAATGAGACACTCCAAACCCCTCTATCGCCAAACATCACCTCTGTCTGATTACAATGCCTTACTAATTACATCACCTAGGCCTAGTATCCATTTTCTCTCCAAAGCCTTAGGGGACTTAAACTTTTTATCTCTGATCTCTTAAGGAAAAACCTTTTATGCCCCAGTCACTCCCTTGTTAACACCCCCATACTGGCAAAGGGGGTAGTAAAAAACAAAACCCTGAATGCAACCTAGCACTTGGTTCAGGATCTGACACATTAACTCTGTGGTGGCTCCTCTCCATCCTGTAGTACCGAACTCTACCCTCCTCCCCATCCCTCTGAGACAACTCATTTCTCTGTCCTAGACCTCAGTGATGCCTCTTTTCCATTCTTATCAACCCCCAGTCACAAAAATATCTTTGCCTTCACTGTAATCCATCTTTACAAATTAGCCAAAATGGCACTTCTACTCTACTGAGCTTCCTGACTGGCTGGAGCTATAGGGCCTCACTCCCCAAAGTCCAACTGAGGATCCCTCAATTATTTATCTGGAACTATCACTCCAACTTCCTAACACTAGATAGAAAACAAGCCACTCAGTCATAGTCCCCACCACAGGATGAAATTCTCCCTTTCCTAGCTCGGTGTAGCTGGGTTTATAGGCTCTTGGATTCCTTCTTTCTTCCTTCTTGCTCATCCCCTATATGAGGCAGCCCTTGGCCTCCTCTTTGTGCGCTTACCTGTGTCTCTAAACTAGCAAAGGTGCAATTCTTAAATCTCTACACAGAATCCAAGTATGTTTTTCATATTCTTCTCTTAAATGCAGCCATCTGGAAGGAGTGAAGATTACTAACAAAGGAAAGATCAATAACCAACTCAGATAAAACCAGGGCCATGCTAAAGGCCTCCTAGTCTATTGTGACTCCACATGGCCTGAGCACTTCTGTCTGTACATGTGAATGTGCCTATCTCTCACTCCCCTATCTGAGTGTGCCCCTCTTGCCTAAGGAGGGGTAAACCAGCCCAGGTTGGAAATGGAACATTCTCAGCTCTTTCCTGGGAGATCAGTGCTGCTTGCCCATAGTCCACAGCCCGGAGCTGGGGCTGCTCGACACTCCCATGCCCCCAGCCCGTTCCCACAGTCTACATCCCAGCCAGCTCAGTCTGTGGAGCCCACATATACTCACTTTCTGTTGGCATGGTCTCACACCACTGCTGTAACCTTTCTGGTTTCTGTCCATTCTAGTCCACATTAACTCTAAGCCAAGTATATGCTAGACAATCTGTCTTTATGTGTGTGTCCTCATGAGCTTTTTATTGCTAATGCAACCTGTCAAAGTTACTTAACAATTAACGTTTTTGTTCTATCTTGCCTTGATAAATAATGATTTTTGCTACTGCCACTAAGTTATAGTGTGCTCTTTTATCTAACTCAGATTATGCTTAATAGATACTGCTTTCAATCTTGTCAGAAATCTGCTAATATATTAATATTCAAGCTTATGACAGACAGACTCTCAAAGCCTGCCAGTTACCCCAAGATCTCTGAGAAGATAATGGACACAGCTACAAGAGACTGCATGGATGGTGGCATGATGGCCACTGTCATTGCCCTGCCTGGACTTGGTCTCCACTGTGGACAAAACAGGACACACTGAGAGGCAAATGCCTCATACTGCCTAAGTCACTTCTCATTTCACACATATATATTCCACAGAAAAAAAGTTCTTCATCTTCTGATTTTGAAAGCCAGACCGACTCCACTCAAGTTGCCATGGAGACCACGGGGACCTGGGAACTGTTTAGATAGTGGACTATAGATGAACGCTAATAATTTTTAATTAATACATGACTCCTAGATTATAATTTATTCTTCCCAGATTTCTGACTACATTGACAGCTAAGGTAACTGTAGCTTGACAGCTAGAAAACAGACCTAGCTCCTTACTCCTGAGGTAATCCACCACTATACTTACTCATTAATAAATTTGTTAACTATATAAGACTGCCAGATTTCTTATAGACTACATGAAAAACGAGTTCAGATATAAGCTTTCACAGATGTAACTTGTTACCTCCTTACCTAAACTCAGTTTTTGGCAAGCAAATGTTTCATATTTCCTCTTCTTTCTATATCACTGTCCTAACATTATTTGAGCTCTTACAAATTTGCCTAACCCTAATAAAACATTCCACTATACAATCCAACTGTATAATCACAAATTCAAATTTTAAGCTTTCTTTGATTGTATTTTAACTAAATTTAAAGTGTTTCTTATGCTGAATGTACAGTATAAGCTACCATACTCAAATATAAGTTCTCTTGGTTGTCTTTTAAGAGATTGTTCATGGTGTTAACAAATTTATCTCTTTTGTAAACTTATAAGCTACAGGAAACTGACTAAGATCTATCTCTCATAGACCAAACAAACTCTGTTCATAGACGTACACCTACCTATTCCAGAGCGTAGGAGTCCTCTCTTGTTCCTGGGATTGGGACTCCCTCACCCTAATCACCAAGACCTAAGGATTTCAAACGTATTTTCAAATGTACATTTAAGAAATTTTTTTCCTCCCAAACCATACACAGATGCTTCTACTGGGCCTGTTCCTTCTGATCTATTCACATGGTTCCACAGACCCTGGACAGCAAGGAAACAGCCAACTCTCCTAAGACTGGGCCAATATCCTCACAGATATTTTCCTAAGTTTTCTAGAGTTATGTGGCCCCAAAGTTAGCAGGAAGTAGCTAAAGATCATGACGACCATATTCTTGCTCCACCATCACCTCTGTCTTAGTCAGGGTTTCTATTCCTGCACAAACATCATGACCAAGAAGCAAGTTGGGGAGGAAAGGGTTTATTGAGCTAACACTTCCATGCTGCTGTTCATCACCAAAGGAAGTCAGGACTGGAACTCAAGCAGGTCAAGGAGCAGGAGCTGATGCAAAAGCCATGGAGGAATGCTGCTTACTGGCTTGCTTGCTTCTCCTGGCTTGCTCAGCCTGCTTTCTTATAGAACCCAAGACTACCAGCCCACAGATGGTATCACTCACAAGTGGCCTTCCCCCCTGGATCACTAATTGAGAAAATGCCTTACCACTGAATCTCATGGAGGCATTTTCTCAACTGAAACTCCTTTCTCTGTGATAACTCCAGCTTGTGTCAAGTTGACATACAAAACTAGCCAGTACAATTGACCCCTTGTCAACTTGACACACAAACACATCATCAATAAGCCTTAACCCTTACTTTCTTATTCATCCCCAGGATCTAAATAACTTTAAAAGTCCCACAGTCTTTGCAAATTCTCACATAGTAACATTTCAGTCCCCTTTAAACATCCACTCTCTTAAAATTCAAAAGTCTTTTAAAAATTCAAAGTCTCTTAACTGTAGGCTCCACTAAAATATATTCTTTCTTCAAGAGGGAAAAATACCAGGTCACAGTCACAATCAAAAGCAAAATCAAACTCCAACCGTCCAATGTCTGGGATCGACTCATGATCTTCTTCTGGATTCCTCCAAGAACTTGAGTCACTTCTCCAGCTCTGCCCCTTGTAGCACACACCTGGTCTTCTAGGCTCCAGATGCCTGTACTCCACTGCTGCTGCTGTTCTTGGTGGTCATCTCATGGTACTGGCATCTCCAAAACACTGCGGTTTTCCGCTGCAACTAGGCTTTACAAACAGCTTCTCATAGGCTCTCTTCATGGTGCCAAGCCTCACCTCCTTTGCATGACCCCTTCAATCCTGGGCTGTCATGCAACTGAGGCTGCACCTTCACCAATGGCCTTCCATGGCCTCTCACAGTGCCCAGGCCTCCGCTGCTCTTCATGACTCCTTCATGCCTTCAAAACCAGTACCACCTGGATGACTCTTACACATTACCAAGTCCAGCCACAGCTCAAGGTACAACCCTGGCTATCTCTGGAACGCAGCCTCTGTGCTCTCAGAAAACACTTCTCAGAAGATTTCATCCCAATGATGCTGGTCTCTTCTTAATCACCGCTAATATCTTAGCTCCAGCTAACCAGCATCAATAGTCAGCAATGCAATGGTTTTGCTTTAGTAGTTTTGGTATCTTGTTAATCACAGCTGATTTATTCAGCCCCAGCTAACCAAAAACCACAGAATCTTCACAGTCAAAATAGCAATGGCCCTGATAAGAGTCTTTAATCTTCCCTCTGAAATTTCACAAGCCAGGCCTCCATCTTGTGCACTGTTCTCAACATTATCTTCCAAGCTCCTACACAACATCCCACAAAGCTCTTAACACTGAATGGATCTTCTAGCCCAAAGTTCCAAAGTCTTTCCACAGTCCTCCCCAAAACATGGCCAGGTTGTCACAGGAATACCCCACTATGCTGGTATCAATTTGTCTTAGTCAGGGTTTATATCCCTGCACAAACATCATGACCAAGAAGCAAGTTGGGGAGGAAAGGGTTTATTGAGCTTACACTTCCATGCTGCTGTTCATCACCAAAGGAAGTCAGAACTGGAACTCAAGCAGGTCAAGGAGCAGGAGCTGTTGCAGAGGCCAAGGAAGAATGCTACTTACTGGCTTGCTTGCTTCTCCTGGCTTGCTCAGCCTGCTTTCTTATAGAACCCAAGACTACCAGCCCACAGATGGTACCACTCACAAGGGGCCCTCCCCCCTTGATCACTAATTGAGAAAATGCCTTACCGCTGGATCTCATGGAGGCATTTTCTCAACTGAAACTCCTTTCTCTGTGATAACTTCAGTTTGTGTCAAGTTGACACACAAAACTAGCCAGTACAACCTCTTTCCAATTTTTCTTTTTTAATTAAAAGAAAATAGGAGAATGTTAGCATTTTGTCTAGGCTCTACCCCACAGTTGCCTGGCAACAGCCAGGCGTGCCTGACTTACTATAAAATGGGCTGCTCGCCCCTCCTCTCTCCCTCTCCTCTCCTCTCTCCCTTGCCTTCTTTCTCTTACTCTGACCTCCTGCTCCTCCTACCCCTCTCTTTCTTCCTCTTCCCCCTCTCTCTCCACATGCTCATGGCTAGCCTCTCCCCCTCTTCTCTCTCTCTCTCTCTCTCTCTCTCTCTCTCTCTCTCTCTCTCTCTCTCTCTCTGCCTTTCTCTATCTCTATTACCCTCTCAACTCCCCTCCCCATGCCCTGAATCTCTACTACCCTGTCAACGCCTCTCCCCATGCCCCGAATAAACTATTCTATACTACAACATCATGTGGCTGGTCCCTGCCTCAGCATAGCCCTGCAGCGGCACCCCTTCCCCCACACCTGACTGAACATCCACCAAACAGATTCTTTCCTTATCTTTTTATAAATCACAACAGTCAACCTCTCCCCATTTCTCCATTTGAGCTTTCGCATGGGTGATCTATCTTAACTCCTGGTCTCTTATCTTGGCCTTTACCTCTCTCCACTCACCTGCTTGGTCCCCCTCCCCCCACATACCTGTCCTCTCTGCTCCGTCCATTCCAATCCATCATAGTTTAATACTGGACATCTGGACTGTCTCTCTCTCTCCTGGACGAGTGACTCTTGTCCCTCTCCCCCAGATGGAAGGCCCTTCCTGAGTCATTCTTGTCACTCCCACTACTACTAATCTGAAGGGCTTCCCTCGATGGACACACTTCTCACATCTTAAACTCTTTGCTCTCAAAGTTATAAAGCAATGAGATAAATCTTGATTTCACATTTCAACTCTCAAAGGTTCCCTTAAGCTCCTGAAGACATGGAGACTTCCTTCGATCTCAGATGAATGAGGGCTCACACAGTTGACCATCTTGAGTCAATTGGATTAGCCACAAGCTCTCCTTCTTTATTTCTTCCTATCTACAGTCTTGGATCTTCTCTGAGAGATCACTCCTTGCTTCGAAGTCCCAACCTCCCTTGTGTCTGGGTAGCTCTTACACATGGATGTCTAATGTCCAAGAGATTCCTACCTCTAACCAGCATCCCCTCCTAATGAAGCTGGGAGATTGCTCAAGGGCAGCCTGTCACAGGCTGATCCAGTTCCCTGTAACTCCCTTATCCACCTCTCCTTCTCCAGAGCTTATCTTGTGCCTGTTTTCTCTGGGACCAAAAGTCAGGTTACAGACAGAAGTGGTCAGAAACTTTTGGAGGTAGCCCATATTGGTTCTGCAAATACCATGAGACAGATCTGGGCTATCCTAGTACCCCCTCTTTTCTTCCTTCTACCTCTATATTCAAGACCCATGTGACAGCAGATGGGAGGAGGGTGTCTCTGGGAAGCTGTCTTATGACCTGCTCTGCAGGTTCCTGAGGGTTTGATCAAAATAAAAAGAGTATGCCTTCTACTTTCCCAACATCTAGGTATAGAAACATAGAAGTGATGTGAGATTCATCGAAGGCTCTCACCTCCACAGTATCTCCCATCTTAGAGGACACTGATTGTTCTCTCCTCTCTGTTCTCATGGTAACTTTATCTTCAGACCTTCACCTCTGCAGATCAGTCACTAAATAACACTCTGCATGGCTGCTTTAGAGAGTGCTCGTTGTGCTTCCCTTCCCACAACCTCCCTTAAGCTCACCTGCCACTTGTGACTTCACTTGGCACCTTTCCTCTTGTTACCCCTTGTCAACTGTTCTAAGTCAAATATCACTACTGCCTCTTCTCTTCCTCACATTTCTGTCTTTGGTGTTGCAGACTCCTTTACCTCCTCAGGGACACACTGGGCACTCTGGAGATTTCAGACTATAATAATACCCTAAGCCTCAGCACTACTACCACCCAGCTGCTAGTCTCAAATGTTACTATTGCCTCCACCCTCTGTAGCACTCAGATTTATGTTGTCTGCCAGTCAAGTGTCTGCGACTTCTGCCCTGGTATTCCCATTTCCAAGCTAGGTGTGACACCTCATGAAGAATCGTCACAGTTCCCACTAATGAGTTTTTAGTAGGACTGAATGATAAGCAAGGGGATCAAATCCTACTCCTCAAAGTCCTGAGTTTAATCACTGGCATGCAACTGGAACAGTGACTCTGACTGCTTGCCTATCTACTCGTCGTTTTCCTTTCAGTTCATCCAGGATCTCCAGTCGGTGACTCAGACCATCCTCACCCTCCAGAACCAAATAGACTCATTGGCCAAGGTAGTGGTGAGGATTAGATCTAATAACAGAGGAGAAGGCCTTTGCCTCTTTCTCAGGGAGGAATGTTGCTTCTGTCAGCCAACTGGAAATGCTAAAAGACAACTACAAACAAATCTCCAAAAACATAAGGAACAGCTCTCTGCCCCTGGCCAGTGGATTGCTGATGGTCCAATATAGAATGGAAGGCTGTCTTCCTTAACACCTTTTCTCCTTTTGCTAATCCTAGTAATTGCTCTCTGGTTTACAATCTTCTTGTCTAGATTTCTTCAACAACAAATTTAAAAGATTTCTAACCAAATCTTTAATTAGTTGTTATTGCAGGTGTATCAGCCCCTTGCTATGATACCAGATGCCTTGGTGGTAAAGATCAAGTTTGTCCAAGGACTTCAATACTCCAAACAGCAAGAAGAAATCTAACAATAAGATTGCCCATTCTTCTGACCCCAGAATGGGTTACTAATAGTAGGTTTTTTTGTTTTTTGTTTTTTTTAAAGGAAGAATAAAAAAGAGTAACAGACCAGTGGAAAAACACCAGGCCTTCCCCAAACCTGGGATTTGGCCCTTGCCCTGCTGTACTTTTTCACTAGCTCACTGCATATGTTCCAAAAACCCTACAAAAGCCTGCCCTTCCACCCAGCCTGCTGCTGTCTCTATTTCTGCTCAGAGGCAGTCACCATTCTATGCTTCTTGCCAATTAATCTCTTGTGTGAGGTTTGTTGTATGGTGTGACTTTGTGGTCTTCATTGTCTCCCACTTGCTAAGATACTCTACTTTTGTTCTGAAAAACAGACAAAAGTATGCAATGAATCAAAGGAGTTACCAAGTACATTTCAAATATATTGGTGGGGGACCTCGGATGGTTACAGCAAAGCTGGGAAAATGTCTGCTGTAGGCTTCAGATGCTGTGCATAACATTTTAACTTTTGGGTTGTGTGGCCGTTGGAATACAAACGACCCCTCTAGGCTCATGGGGAGTGGGTTATCAGGAGGTATGGCCTTGTTGGAGCAGGTGTGGCCTTCTTGACGGAAGTGTGTCACTGTGGGATGAACTTTCAGGTACTCAAACCAGGTCGAGTGGCTCACTTTATAAACTTTCTGCTCACTTCCATGGCCTTCTCACTTTTAGTAGGGTTGTTTTGAGTCAGAGGGTAGGTCTGGAGTGTCTAGGTCCCCATGCCTCTTTATAATGAATGGTACAAGCAGACAGTGATAGTAACAGGAAAGGACATAGCTTATTAAGGAGAGATAAAGGGAGTTTGGAGGTGAACTAGGCCTAGCCTGTGGCCTGGTCCTGGAGCATATATAAATAAATACCTGGGGTGAGGCCTGCCTGTATGAGTCCTTTACGTAGTACCTGCTTCTCCCAAGGCCACAGCACCCAGGGTTATGTGAGCATGCTCCCTGTTGACTGCATCTCAGGCAGGTGCAGTCTTTCATCGTGTCTTATTCTCCTGCCTCAGCATCATTCCTGAGATAGTCTATTATTGGAGAAGCATTTCTTTAATTAGCTCAAGACATTCTTCTGCATGACTTGATGAAATAGCCTGAGCTGTACTTGTCTTCAGCCATCCAGTGTCGTTCCACTTACCCCTAGCCAGCTGTGCGCTTGGCCAGAAAGGAGACTGCCATGCTGGTTAAAGCACACCACTGCACACCACAGGACATTTTGAGCATGTTCACTCTAGCCCTGTTTACAGCAGCCAAGATGTCCATGATACATGAATGGATAAAGAAAGCATTGTATATACACACAGTGGAGTATTATTTAACTGTGAAGAGGAAAAAAAAATGGGATTTGCAAGAAAATGGTTGGAAGCAGAGATTATTGTCTTAGATAAGTTTTGAAGCAGACCCAGAAAGATACATGTCATATGATATAGAAGCAGATAGAAGATTGTGAGGGGGCTGGGTGAGTGGGGATCAGGAGATGGAAATGTGACACATGAAAAGAGAAAGGAGAAGCGAGGGCAGAGAGAAGGGGAGAAAGGAGTAAGAGGCAACAGAGGTGCGAGTAGGCTTACAGCGCAATGGAATATCACTATGAACCAGAAAGACTCTCTACAACAATGGAGTCTTTGGAAGAGTGGAAGGACCGGAGAGAACACAACACCAAAGACCAGAATTTAATTAGGAAATCTAGCACAAAGGAAAAACCTGAGCTTCCATGGTGAGCATGGAAGATCATATAAAGTCTGCTTCAAAGCAGAGACTGGAGCTGGTTTGGGGGGGGGCACATGGTAAAGACTCATTCTCCATTGTTGTACTGCTTGACACAGTTCTGAGCACTCAGTGTAACACTCCTATCGACTGGGTGTTGGTACAGTTGGATTTGTCAGGATTCTGTGTGGCCAGTGATGGCTGCAGGCAGCTAAAGACTTTGCAGGGGACCCAGTGGTGAGAAAAAAGCCAGGCCAAGTAGTCTGCATCTATTTCTGCCCTGTGCTGCTTGCCTGCACTAATCCTGAGTTCAAGTAAACCTCAAGCAACACTGTGAAATCTGACATCCAATTCCAGGAGAGGAAAGGAGAGCGAAGGCCAGGGGTTGAAGAGAATGTTGCAGGCAGGTATTTGGTTTAGTAGCATATAGGCCACTAGGCAGGCAGATGCCATCAGACACCCAGGCACAGGCCAGCATATAGGGTGGCATAGAACCAGACATATGTGGTACACTGACAGGCACAGGCACAGACGCAGGCACACATACAGACCAGCGTGGGTTGTAGGAGGATAGGCAAATAAGCGTACAGACAGACAGATGGACAAACACAGGCAGATTGGAGATGGTGAGGGACAAAACCTCTGACATCAAGGACATATTTTTATAGAATCACACAAAAGGGACACTCACAGAAATAATTATATAACAGATTGCATCACTGTTTACTTTTAGGTTTCCTGGACGGTCATCTATTTTGTGCCGACTCATGGCGCCCAGATGTCCAACCTTAGCCATCTTCACTCATGCCTGATATCCATATAGTCACTATGTTGTCTGAATATAAATTGGTCTTTATGGCCCTCTGTTCCCTACAAATATTTGAAAAGATTATGAAAAAGATAAAAAATTACACAGAATAAAACTGGGTTCTAGTAATTAACAGTTAGTATTGCATGCTTTGAAGATGATGGTAGAAAAGGAAACAGACCATCATCTGAAACTCCGTAAAATGCAGAGACCAGTGGACATTAGTTATTCCCATTGAGGAGAGATTACAGTGAAATGATAGAATTCTGTGATTCCACTGTCAGTAAGTGTCACCCAGAACCTATAAAGGCTAAAGGATTCACTAAGAACATTGATAAGAAGAACTACAGAACAAGCATTCTAGCTTTCCCATTCTCCAAGGATCTCTATCTGGCAAAACCTCCCATCCTAAAGACCATCGCTGGATGAAGAGGCAAGGAGGAGGGGCTTGAGGGGCCACTTTCTGATTAAGAGCACATACTGTTCCTGCAGAGGATCAGAGTTCACTTCCCAACACCCTTGTGCGGTGGCTCACAGCTAGCTGCCTGTGATTCCAGCTCCGGGGGATCCAATGGCATCTTCTGGCCTTTATGAGCACTGTGCTTGCATGCACAAATTCACACACGGCACACATATACTTAATCCAAATGAAGATAAAATATTTAAAATAAAAGAAAATAAAAACAGAAGCAGCACACCACTGATCAAAATGTCTGAAGGAAAGACTCCATAAAAACAAACACCATATTCCAAAAAATATTTATTTAAAATTGTCTGTATTTTCAAACAATCTCAAGCACCAGCAGAGTATCTATTTTCTTTAAAAGAAAGCACTTTTATTAAAATTTTCATTAAAATTAATTAAAAGGCCATTGAGTTGACTCAGTGGTTAAGAGCTGTTTCTGCTCCTCCAGAGGACATGTATTCAGTTCCTAGAACTCAAGTTGAGTGGCTCCTAATGGCCTGATCCACGTAGCATGGGTCCTAGAACCCTGACTAGGGATGTGAGACAATAAAGAAAGGACAGACACCCAAACATGAGTACACATGTACGGTAAAGCTGAGATCAGGTGGGGGTCTGCTGCCACCACAATGCAGAGTCCTCTAGTGTTTCTTAGGTTCAGCATGGGGGATGAGTTGGCTAGTCTCAGTGGGAGGTCTCCGTAGGGGAGCAGTCTCAGTAAGGATGCTGCACTTGCTAGTGTTTGCTAGGTAGATGGATTATTGCTCATAAAGACTTAGATTCTCTGGGAAGGCTTTGCTACCCTTTCTGAGCTTGATCTGTATGCAAAAACAGCTTTGCCAGTGGTCCAAGGGTCCATGTCTGGAGTCCTTGACATGGCTGTGCCCCCTTTCAAAATACTCCTTCACTCACCAAGAGCTTCTTTCCCCCTCTGCATATAGCTAGCCAACTGTAATGTCAGCTGTAGGGGCTCTGATGCCCTCCTCTGGGCTTTGTGGGCACATGCAATCATGTGCACATACATGCACATGTACATATAAATAAAAATAAATTTTCAAAATGTAAGTTTCCAGTTGACACTCCTTTAGGAAGAGATTTTTAAAAACCTCAGTTCTTTTAGAGATCATGTCATAATATTTCTCTTCCAATTTCATTAAAGAGACTAGAAGATAATTCTGAATTAAGCTAATGTAATGATAAAAATGGATGCATTAAGTCTTTGGAGGTGAATCAATACTCTCCTAAGAAAACAATAAAAACAAAACAAGCAAGCAAGCAAATAAAACTTGTAGGGGAAACGAGTATGTGCTCAGATTCCTGCACATCCTGTGTGTCAAGCTGAGAACATAAATTCATTCTTACAATAACTGTAAGAATTACAATCCTTACAGTTTTAAGATTTGCTCTTCATGGATTGGGCCTTCCCGTGACTGCCTGTGGTTGTCCTGCATCCTAATCTATTATTTCATTTCCAATCAATGATCATAGTTCACTGAAGAGCAACTAAGTTCCACACACTTCTCTGCCACCTGTTAGGTACATTTAGAATCGGGTGTTCAATACAACACAGTATTCTTGGAGAGTGGGTAGTCCACCCAAAGCTAACATAGACTTCAGACTGTCAGCCTGCCTTGCAGCAGTCATTATCGAAAGTGGGATTGACTCCAACAGTGCTATGGAAAATTAGGTTAGTTTTAGAATATGGACAGAGGTCCGTGGTGTTCCACTCTGTTCCTCTCTAAAAGAGATGAAAATTAGAACAATGAACTGGAGATGAGGCTTAGCTGGTAAAGTGTTTGCCTGGAATGTGCCAGGCTTTTTCATCCTCAGCATCACATGAGCCTGGGTCACTATGGAGGTGGAGTCGAAAAGAGAAGTCCAGTATCATCTTTACATATATAGGGAGTTTGAGGTCAGTAAGGGCTAGAAATCCTGACAAAATAAAATAATAAAAATGATAAAAACAAAATGACAATAATAGGCCTAGTGAATTCCTTGAAGCATAATGTCTTTCAAATAGGATGAAGAGAGATGAGTGGTCTCCAGAGTCCTTTGACGTGAGGGCACAGGGATAGAGGCAGGAAAAGGAACAGGGAGGGCTGCGCGTAAATCTGTAGACGAGATGCTATTCCAGGCAGAGTTCTCCACAGAGCCAGGAGACAGAGCATAACAAACTGGCTATACTTCATGCACAGTCTTGCTCATGCTGTTGTGGATTTTGCCTACCCATAAAGTAGCTGTCCCACTCTGAGCCTTTCATTCCCATTTCAGCTGATTTTCCAGTGTTTCAAGCCTCCTGATTTTAAACTGCTGAAGGCAAGACAATCAGCAGATCCAGAGTAACCAAAGGTTAAACAAATAAGAAAACTTCTGAGACAGTTAAAAGTAAAAACTGATTTTGAGGTGAGAAGCAAGATGAAAGTGGAGCAAGATGAATTTTTTTCCCTTTGGGAATAATACCTAGGGGGTCCAGTCATCTGTGTCTCACTTTTCAGTTTCTTTCTTAGATTCATGGTCATGCATCAGTTCTTTCTGTGGGCCATCATGGAGATGGGCAGCACGGTCCTATTCATGACTCCTTTTATTAGGTAATTTTCTTAGTCCTGAGACCAAATAACTATTGAGAAGCAGCTCAGGGGTGCTTACTTTTGCTCACGGTTTGAAGAAGCAGCCTGTCATAGTGTGAACATCATAGCAGCGGGGTGTCAGGCTGTGGGCTCACATCCCTGCAGACAGACCAGAAGCTCAGAAAAGAAAAGGCCAGTGCTGTCTTGACTTTCTACCATCTGCCCACCCCTTTATCCATTCTATGATTCCAGCCCAAGAGATGGTAACGACCACATTGGAGGCAGGGCTTCCTCTTCAGTTAGTCTTCTGGAAATGTCCTTTGAGACATGTGCAAAGAATTTCTCTCAGATGCCCTAAGCATTTGGATAGACAACCAGATTGACAATGGAAAGAAACCATTATACCATCCTAGTGGGTACCTCGATTAAGGAGATCACCTCCAGCATCTGTGTGGTTAGCTATCAGAGGACTTGGCTCTGTAATTGCATCAAAAGTAATTCTAATTTAGATAAAAATAAAAATTACAACTTTATATATAGAATTGCTCCATAATTGGAATTCAGAAGAAATCCAAATATTTGAACAAGGTATTTTGAACATGTGGGACACTCATTTGGGCAAGGTCCTTTATCAGCTGCTCCATGAAAGCACATCTTGCACTATTTCCAGCTTCCCTTGGTCTCTCCTCAACAGAGCACTTTAGTTGTGGACCCTTGAAGACTGTGTGCTTATATCTGATGGCTTCCTTTGGAAGGCAGAATGGTGTCACAGCAGAGAACTCAACTTCAGAGTTAGATTTACGCTGCAACCAACTGGCTTTGCAACTTGAGCAGCCCATTTGACCTCTCCCGCCATGATTTTATTAAGATGGAATAAATGACATCCTTTATGACAATGGCCTTCTTCAGCATGCTCATTTTCTGAAGTGTAGAAATCTAATTGACTCACATCCAAGGTCATCCTCAATTTTAAACCTTCTCACCCAACACTTAAATATTTCTTACTCTCAGTTAACTTTAGAATCAGATATCTGAAGCAGAGCTGAGTATTCTCCCAGCCTATTACTGGGTGCAGTGATCTGAATACACTTGGCTCATGGGAAATGGCACTATTTGGGGGTATGTCCTTATTTGAGAGATGTAGCCTTATTAAAGGAAGTGTGTCAGCGTAGAGAGGCTGGGCTTTGAGGTCTTATGTATATATGCTCAAATCTGTCCAGGGTGATCCAGAACCAACTTCTGGCTGCCTGCGGAGGAACGTCTCCTCCTGGCTGTCTGTGCAGCACAGTCTCTTCCTGGTTGCCGGAGTGAGAAAGTAACAGTCCAGTGGTCTTTTGATCAAGTTTAAAATTAAGACAACTTTTAAGTACAAAAGAATTGCCAAGATTTGTGTCCCAGTTCACTGGGGGAGACAAAGCAGAGGAAGCGCCTGTGTGTCCTTCAAGTACAGCCCTCAGCAGATGCTCGCACTTTAAACCTCACAGAGGAGACTTTTAAGAGGTTATCTTCCCTTTTCCCTTTGGGCTCATAAAAATAACCCCAAAATTCCCATCTATAGGGGCTGCAATGATGGCTCAATGAGGAAAGGCACTTGCCACCAAACTGGTGATCTGAGCTCCATCCCCAATACCCTCATCGAAGGAGAGAAACTAGCTTTGTGAATTGTCCTCTGACCTCCACATATGCTGTGGCATTTGTTCTCTCTCTCTCTCTCTCTCTCTCTCTCTCTCTCTCTCTCTCTCTTACACACACACAAATAAATGTATACAAATTTAAAAAGTTTTTCATCTATAAAAACCTAAAAGTAGCAATGTGCCATCACATTTGTGAGCTTAAAATCTGCTCCATTTTGATTTTTATATATCAATACAAAATATATTTATATCTTTAAACTTCTTTAAGGCAAAGCACACTGCCAATAAGACAAAATTGCAATCTACAGATTGTGAAAAAAATCTTTATCAACCCTACATCCAAAAGAGGGCTAATATATCCAAAATATACAAAGAACTCAAGAAGTTAGACTCCAGAGAACCAAATAATCCTTCTAAAAGTGGGATACAAACAATGGATTCTCAACTGAGGAATCTCAAATGGCTGAGAAGCACCTACAGAAGTGTTCAACATCCTTAGTCATCAGAGAAATGCAAATCAAATTGACCCTGAGATTCCACCTCACACCAGTCAGAATGGCTAAAATCAAAAACTCAGGAGACAGCAGATGCTGGTGAGGATGTGGAGAAAGAGGAACATTTCTCCATTGTTGGGATTGCAAGCTGGTATAACCACTCTGGAAATCAATCTGGAAGTTCCTCAGAAAATTGGAAATAGTACTACCTGAGGACCCAGCTATACCACTCCCAGGCATATCCCCCAAAATGCTCTAACATATAACAAGGACACATGCTCCACTATGTTTATAACAGCCTTATTTATAATAGCCAGAAGCTGGAAACAACTCAGATGTTCTCAACAGAGGAATGGATACAGAAAATGTGATACATTTACTCAATGGAATACTACTCAGCTATTCAAAACAATTACTTCATGATACTCGAAGGTAAATGGTCAGAACTGGAAGATATCATCCTGAGTGAGGTAACTCAGTCACAAAAGAACATACATGCTATGTACTCACTGATAAGTGGATATTAGCCCAAAAGCTCAGAAGTGGGAACAAAATAATCACAGGAGGTAGAGAGAGGAAGGGACCTGGGAGGGAGAGAGGAGGGGGAGGGAAAAAGGGGGGCAGGATCAGGCATGGGAAGGGATAGGAGAGAAGTGCAGTGGGTCAGGAAATTGAATAGAAATAAGTAGCAGTGGGGGATGGGGAACTTAGGATAGCCAATAGAAAGTCCCGGATGCCAGAGAAGTGAGAGGCTCCCAGGACCCAACAGGGATGACTTTAGCTGAAATATCCAACAAAGGGGAGATAGATCCTGTAGAGACCACCTCCAGTAGATAGGCACAGCCCTCACTTGAGGGATGGGGCCACCCACGCCTCTTTTAACCCAGAATTGTTCCTGTCCAAAGGAAAGACAGGGACAAAAAATGCTGATGCCAAGAAGTGCTTGCTGATAGGAGCCTGGTATGGCTGTTCCCTGAGAGGTTTTACCAGCACCTGACTAAAGCAGTTGTAGATACTCACAGCCAACCATTGAACTGAGCGAGAGAACTCCATTGGAAGAGCTGGGGGAAGTACTGAAGGAGCTGAAAGGAATTGCCAGCCCATAGGAAGAACAAAATCAACTAACCAACCAGACTACCCAGATCTCCCAGGGACTAAACCATCAACCAAAGTTTATACATGGAGGGATCCATAGCTCCAGCTACATATGTAGCAGAGGATGGCCTTATCTAACATTAGTGGGAGGGGAGGCCTTAGGTCTTGTATTAGTCAGGGTTCTTTAGAGTCACAGAACTTATATGTGGTCTCTATATAGTAAGAGGATTTGTTAATGACTTACAGTCTGTAGTGAAACTCCCCAATAATGGTCAGCAGTAGCTATGATGAAAACCCGAGTGTCTAGCAGTTGCTTAGTCCCACAAGGCTTGCAGGCAAAGAAGATTGATTCTTCCTCCTTCCAATGTCCTTATGTAGATCTCCAGCAGCAGGTGTGGCCCAGATTAGAGGTGTGCGCACCACCACACCTGAAACTTGTGTCTCCCAGTCTCAAGATCCAGATCACAGGTGAGCCTTCTAATTCTGGATTATAATTCACTCCAGATATAATCAAGTTGACAATAAGAAATAACCACTACAATCCACCCCTTGTCAACTTGACACAAATAATACCTCATATCCACATGAAACAATAACAAGATCATAAATACACTTAACATGATGTAACTATTCCTCATACAATCGCAAACACATTTATAAACTTACAATGGGGCAGTGTCCCTTGGGAACATTCGTTTAGTATCTCAACTTAAATACCAACTGATATTGGAAGACAAATATGTTCTTAACAAAATACTACAGAAGCATTCATATTACTTATAGTCCTCGTTTATGCAGCTGGTTACGTGGTCTTAGCTGGTATTTATAACTACCTTCCTCTACTACCCATTCTGTGTTTCCTCCACCCTCTGCAAGCACCTCAGCAGGTCTTGCTCTTTTCCTCAAGGAGTGACCCATACCTTCATTCCTGATGGGTCTGCATCCTTTTGCAGGGTCATCCTGCTTGAATTAGGCTGTTGTAGTTTCCCATTGACTTTAATCACAGGACATGGTAGTACTAAGAGACGCCCTAAGGGATCTCCTGCACTCCAGACATAATCCTTCTTACCTCCATTGTGGAGAGGCAATCCAATTTCCCCACAGTAATCTGGATCTATCACCCCTCCTAACACTGTTATTCCTTTCTTAGCCTGTTGGTTTAAGGGCATTAGAAGCCCAACATGACCAGGGGGAAGTCTGACCTTCCAGTTCAATGAAATGTTTGTTGTAGCTCCTGGCAGGAGCACTCCCCCCCTCTGGAACCAAAACTTCTAGACCAGCAGAACCTAGAGTTGTGGGGACAGGAAGAAAAAATTTTCCTAGAGGGTCACAAAGAGTGATAGTGAGTGGAACTATTCCCTTTTCCACCCCTTGATTCCTGGACCCATGGATCCCGGCTATGGAAGAAACCGTATCATATATTGGACTCTGATTCAAAGCATATGCTGCCTCCTGAAGAACTCTGCCCCAACCCTCCATGCTGCTGCCACCTAATTTGCTCTGTAACTGTGTCTTCAAAAGGCCATTCCATCTTTCTATCAAACCAGCTGCTTCAGGATGATGGGGAACATGGTAAGACCAGTGAATTCCATGATCATGGGCCCACTGTCGCACTTCTCTGGCTGTGAAATGAGTTCCTTGGTCAGAAGCAATATTGTGTGGAATACCATGATGATGAATAAGGCATTCTGTAAGTCAGCAGATGGTGGTTTTGGCAGAAGCATTACGTGCAGGAAAGGCAAATCCATAACCAGAATAAGTATCTACCCCAGTAAGAACAAAACGTTGTCCTTTCCACAGAGGAAGTGGTCCAATGTAGTCAACCTGCCACCAGGTTGGTCACCTGGAGGAATGATGCCATATCTGGGGCTCAGTGTTGGTCTCTGCTGTTGGCAGATCTGGCATTCAGCAGCAGCTGTAGCCAGGTCAGCCTTAGTGAGTGGAAGCCCATATTGTTGAGCCCAAGCATAACCTCCATCTCGGCCACCATGGTCACTTTGTTTGTGTGCCCACTGAGCAATGACAGGGATGGCTGAGGAAAGAGACTGACTGTCCACAGAATGAGTCATCTTATCCACTTGATTATTGAACTCCTCCTCAGCTGAAGTCACCTTTTGGTGAGCATTTACATGGGACACAAATATCTTCACATCCTTTGCCCATTTGGAGAGATCTATCCACATACTTCTTCCCCAGATGTCTTTCTCACCAATTTTCCAATCGTGATCTTTCCAAGTCCCTGACCATCCAGCCAATCCATTGGCTACAGCCTATGAGTCAGTGAACAATTGTACATCTGGCCATTTCTTATTCCAAACAAACTGTAATACCATGTGTAATTCCCGAAGTTCTGCCCAGTGTGAAGATTTTCCTTCACCTGTATCTTTCAAGGTTGTCCCAGAAAGGGGTTGTAATGCTGCTGCTGTCCACTTCTGGGTGGTGCCTGCATAACTTGCAGAGCCATCAGTAAACCAGACCCTAGTCTTCTCTTCTTCAGTCAGCTGATCATAGGGAACACCCCATGAGGCTATAGGCACATACTTGGCAGCAGATGGCATTGTTACAGGAGTAGAAACCATAGGCATTTGAGCAACTTCTTCATGTAACTTGCTTGTGCCTTCAGGACCTGCTCAGGCTCGATCACAGATGTACCACTTCCACTTGATAATAGACTGCTGCTGTGCACGTCCTACTTTATGACTTGGAGGGTCTGATAACACCCAGCTCATGATGGGCAGTTCAGGTCGCATGGTAACTTGGTGTCCTATTGTCAAACGTTCAGTTTTCACTAAGGTCCAATAGCAGGCCAAGAACTGTTTTTCAAAGGGAGAATAGTTGTCTGCAGATGATGGTAGAGCTTTGCTCCAAAATCCCAAAGGTCTCTTCTGTGATTCACCTACAGGAGCCTGCCAAACAGCATCTCTATCTGCCACCAACACCTCAAGTACCATCCAGTCTGCTGGATCATATGGTCCAATTGGTAGAGCAGCCTGCACAGCAGCCTGGACCTGTTGAAGAGCCTTCTCCTGTTCCAGACCCCACACAAAGCTGGCAGCTTTCCAAGTCACTTGGTAAATGGGCCTGAGTAAAACACCCAAGTGAGGAATATGCTGTCTTCAGAATCCAAATAGACCCACTAAACGCTGTGCTTCTTTCTTGGTGGTAGGAGGGGCCAGGTGCAATAAATTATCTTTTACTTTAGAAGGAATATCTCTACAAGCCCCACTGGACTCCTAAGAATTTCACTGAGGTAGATGGTCCTTGAATTTTGGTTGGATTTATTTCCCATCCTCTGATACGCATATGTGTTACCAATGAGTCCAAAGTGGTTGCTACTTCCTGCTCACTTGGTCCAATCAGCATAATTACATCAATATAGTGCACCAATGTGATATTTTGTGGAAGAGACAAATGATCAAGATCCCTTCTAAGTTATGACACAGGGCAGGAGAGTTGATATATCCTTGAGGCAAAACTGTAAAGGTATACTGCTGGCCTTGCCAACTAAAAGCAAATTGCTTCTGGTGGTCCTTATGGACAGGTACTGAGAAGAATGCATTTGCTAGATCAATAGCTGCATACCAGGTACCAGGAGATGTGTTAATTTGCTCAAGTAACGAAACTACATCTGGTACAGCAGCTACAATCGGAGTTACCACCTGATTTAGTTTTCGATAGTCAACTGTCATTCTCCATGATCCATCTGCTTTCTGCACTGGCCAGATAGGAGAGTTAAAGGGAGATGTGGTGGGAACCACACCCCTGCATCTCTCAGGTCCTTGATAGTGGCAGTAATTTCTGCAATTCCCCCAGGAATACGGTACTGTTTCTGATTCACTATTTTCTTTGGCAGAGGCAAATGTAACGGCTTCCATTTAGCCTTTCCAACCATAATAGTCCTCATTCCACATGTCAGAGAACCACTATGAGAATTCTGCCAATTTCTAAGTATATCTATCCCAATTATACATTCTGGAACTGGGGAAATGACTACAGGATGTATTCGGGGACCTACTGGACCTACTGTAAGTCGGACATCAGTCAAAACTCCATTAATCACCTGTCCTCCATAAGCCCCTACTTTAACTGAAGGGCCACAATGTTTCTTGGGATCTCCTGGGATCAACGTCAATTCAGAGCCAGTATCCAATAGGCCCCTGAAAGTCTGATTATTTCCTTTCCCCCACTGTACAGTCACCCTTGTAAAAGGCCGTAGGTCCCTCTGGGGAAGGACCGGAGAAAGGCTAACAGCAAAACTTTTAGGTGTTTTATCAAGATCCTTCCTCAGGGGAACCTGGCCACTCCTTCATTCAAGGGATTCTGGGTCTGCAAACTGGCTCAAGTCTGGAAATTGATTCACTGGCCGAGATTGCCTTTTGTCAGGATCCAATGTAGCCTTTCTTTCATTTGTTTGATAATTTTTCTGCTTATACAGCTCAAACAGATATGCAGTAGGCTTCCTATGTATTTCATACCTGGAAACACCATGACTGATTAGCCAGAACCAAAGGTCTGAACGAGTCATGCCATTATAAATTTCATTTCTCCTGTGCTGACCATCACGGTATATCATTATAAATGTTGTTTTGTCTACGCTGTCCATTATAATAAGTACGACCACCTTGTCTTTGGTAATTCAATGCTGCCACCTGGCCCTTGTTACCTCGAGGCCCAATTAAACCCATTGTATTTAATTCATCTTATTGAGCAGCAGCATCTCCAACCCTAAGGTCTGGCACAAGGAAAAGGGCAAGAACAAAACTCTTCAAATGTGCTGGTGCCCCTCTCACCAGTTTGCGTCTTATAGGATTGGTGAAGGGCATATCTTCTGGGCCTTCACATTGTGGAGAATTAGGTTTTACACAACGTATCCACTCTAGCATTGCAATTTCCCTGAGCCTTAAAATCCCTTCATCAACACCAAACCAAGGGATATCAGGAATCTCCAACTCCTTTTCAGTAAGCCATTTTTTGATAAATGCTTCAGACAACCATTCAAACAAACTTCTGACACCTTTTTTAACTGTATGAGCTTCCATATTAAACCTTGAATCTCCACTCAGAGGACCCATGTTAATAAATTCAGCCTGATCTAGTTTTATGTTCCTTCCACCATTATCCCACACCCTTAAAATCTACTCCCACACATATTCTCCAGAGTTCTGCTTGAATGAATTAGCAAACTCATTAAGCTCCTTAGTAGTATAGCGCACCTCCTCATGGACTACACTTTCTACCTCCCCTCTAGGGGCCTGTTTTGCCTTGAGTCTGGTTACAGGTCTAGAAGAAACTATTGGTGGGCCTTGAGAAACATCAATATTATCTTGTCTGGCATTTTCTTCAGCGAAAGTCACTGCTGGTTTATCAGACTCTGGGGAATTAATTTCCTGATGTGGAGAAGGCATTATTTGAAGGGGTGGGGCTGAGGATACTACTTCCTCAGGTGGGGTAAACCACTGAGAATCCGAAGATTCAGAATTCTCAGCTTCAATAGGGTCTTCCCACACATCCCCATCCCAAGTTAAAGGATCCCATTCTTTGCCAATTAATGCCCTTACTTTAATTGCTGACACCCTCTGAGGCTGAGACCTGAACTTTTGCTTCAATTCAGCCAATCTTATAATGAGGGCTTCAGTTCGATTTTCTGCAACCTGAACTCTTTGGCTGCTGGAGAGAAGATTCTCTTCAAGGACACACTTAGCAACTTCCAGAGATACGAAAAGCAACTGGCCAGCAAAGTCATTTTCAAATTTTTTCGCCGTATTGCAAAAAGTTTTGAGCACACAATCACCCAATTCATCAAGATGCACAAAGGCACCAGCTTCTTTAAGTTTAAAATATATTTCCAACCACGGGTCTTCAATATTCTCCAAGATCCCAGAAGAGAGTGTATCTGTAGAGATTTCAGCAGTTGAAGGTGCAGGTGAATTATGAAACCAACTCCAGATTCTTAAAAATGTCATCCTTATACTGCTTTCTGCTCCTCTAGAGCCACTCCCAGTACCAACTTCTGTATTAGTCAGGGTTCTCTAGAGTCAGAGAACTTATATATAGTCTCTATATAGTAAGGGGATTTGTTAATGACTTACAGTCTGTAGTCAAACTCCCCAATAATGGTCAGTAGTAGCTGTGATGAAAACCTGAGTATTTAGCAGTTGCTTAGTCCCACAAGGCTCACAAGCGAAGAAGATTGATTCTTCCTCCTTCCAATGTCCTTATGTAGATCTCCAGCTGCAGGTGTGGCCCAGATTAGAGGTGTGTGCACCACCACACCTGAAACTTGTGTCTTCCAGTCTCAAGATCTAGATCACAGGTGAGCCTTCTAATTCTGGATTATAATTCACTCCAGATATAATCAAGTTGACAATCAGAAATAACCACTACAGGTCTTATGGAGGCTTGATGTCCAAGCATAGGGAGATGCTAGAGTGGTAAGGCAGGATTGGGTGAGTGGGTGGAGGAGCACCCTCATAGAGGCAAAGGTGAGGGAGGATGGGAGGAGGATGTGTGGAGGGGAAACCGGAACCTGGGAAGAGGGGTATCATTTGAAATGTAAACAATAAAACAGACTCCCCATCTAGTTCACTGGAAGAATTCAGAGGAGAGAGTGCAGAGGACAGGGCCTCATTACAGAGAAGGGGAGATCAGGACAGAGGACTCCTGTGCAGGTCGACATTCTAGGCTAATATATTCTCCTCTAAAACTTCTAGAACAGGCAATTTTTTCCTGAGGGACTTTGTCCTGTCCAGGTTGCTGACTGACCAGCTTGGACTGCCCTTTATAGGAGGGAGTAATAGTGTATCTTTATTCTTCATCACAAGCCTCTAGTTACATATAGAAATATTAGAGCTTAGGGCACCTGTAGCCAGCAATGACATTCTAATCAGTTCAGGGTGTCAGGTCTCCTTACATGGGTAGAAGGAAACTCAGATCCCATCCTTCTGAGTAGCAATTAAACTCCTGCTGTTTCCATCATGTGTTTTAGAAGCTATGGACTATGAAGGATGTCTGTCCAGCCAATGACCTCCAAGCCTGACCATATCTAATTTGCTGCCAAGTACAGTGCCTAGTCAAGGGGAAGGGATTATGGGACATGAGGTAGGCTCAGTGGGGGACATTTTTGAGTCTCTTTACAATCCACAGATGAAATGGGTCAATAAATCTTCAGTTCTGATTAAATAACAGAGAAAGCATTGCACCAAAACAGAAGAAAACCCTATCGTGGCAGCACACATTGCTTTATCTCTGAGGACTTTTCTTTGTGTGTATAAAAATAGAGAAAGTACACCAGAATACACTGGAGGTCCCAGACACCAATGGCTGCAGAAGGATTCAGCTAAAAAATATCATTTGCTATTTTTCCTTTTCAGAATGATTTATTTTTTAAAAAATTACCTCCTTCCCCCTCCCTCCTCTCTCTCTCTCTCTCTCTCTCTCTCTCTCTCTCTCTCTCTCTCTCTCTCTCTCTCTCCTGTCTCTTTCCTTTATTCTTTCTTTTGTGTATGTGGATATATGCAGATGTGTACATGCCACAATGTTGCATGTAGAAGTCAGAAGCAACCTGAGGAAGCCAGTTGTCCCCTTTTATTGTGTAGACCATGAAACTAAACTAAAGTTGTTAGACTTGGCTACAATCTCCTCTAGCCACTGAGGCATCTCATTAACCCTCAAGGGGATTTCAAGATTCATCTGCTTTGAGATAGTCTCATTTCCAAAAGGATTAAAAATAGCAACAGAGAGACTTAAAACAATTTTCTTTCTTTCTTTCTTTCTTTCTTTCTTTCTTTCTTTCTTTCTTTCTTTCTTTCTTTCTTTCTTCCTTCCTTCCTTCGTTCTTCTTCCCTCCCTCCCTTCCTCCCTTTCTGTCTTTTTTTAAAATTATCTTCTTTCTTTCTTTCTTTCTTTTTTTCCCACTTGCATTCCATGGGACTCTTCTTTTTTTTTTATTATTTATTTATTTATTGATACTTTATTTACATTTCCAATGTTTCCCCCATTCCAGATCTCCTCTTTGGAAACCCCCTATCTCTTACCCCTACCCCTCGTCTATGAGGGTATTCCACCTCCCACACACCCGCCCACCAACTTCCATATTCCCACCTTGACATTCCCCTTTACTGGGGCCTCTAACACCCTCAGGCCCAAGGGCCTCTCCTCCCCCTGATGGCAAACAAGGCCCTCCTCTGCCACATATGTGGTCCGAAGCATGGGTCCCTCCACGTATATTCTTTGGTTGGTGGTCCAGCCTCCAGGAGGACCGGGGGTGGGGAGGTCGGACCAGTTGACACTGTTGCTCCCTCCATGGGACTGCAAACTCCCTCAGCTCCTTCAGTCCCTTCTCCAACTCCTCCATCTGGGGCCTCACTCTCAGTCCAGTGGTTACTGTAAAGTGAGACTTGGGTATTTCGAACTTTTGGACTAATATCCACTTATCAGTGAGTACATACCATGTTCGTTCTTTTGTGACTGAGTTACCTCGCTCAGGATGATATTTTCAAGTTCCACCCATTTGCCTGTGAATTTCATTAAATCATTATTTTTAATAGCTGAGTAGTACTCCATTGTGTAAATGTACCACACTTTCT
>CM052706.1:103131180-103149854 GCA_028551405.1 Uromys caudimaculatus | reverse complement strand
CCTCCTCCCACCTACCCGCCCACCCATTCCCATATTCCCACCTTGACATTCCCCTTTACTGGGGCCTCTAGCACCCTCAGGCCCAAAGTCCTCTCCTTTCTCCCTGATGGCCATCGAGGTGATTCCTCTGCCTCATATGTAGTCCAAACCATGGGTCAATAGATGTGTATTCTTTGGTTAGTGGTCTGAACTCCAGGACAACTAGGGGGAGGGTCAGGCCCATTGATGCTCTTGCTCCCTCCATGGGGCTACCAATTCCCTTCGCTCCTTCAGACCTTTCTCCAACCCCTCCATCTGGTACCTCACTCTCAGTCCAGTGGTTACTGTTAAGTGAAACTTGGACATTCTCAACTTTTGTGCTAACATCCGCTTATCAGTGAGTACATACCATGTTCGTTCTTTTGTCATTTCTAATTTTGTTAATTTGGATACTGTCTCTGTGCCCTCTGGTTAGGCTGGCCAAGGGTTTATCTATCTTGTTGATTTTCTCAAAGAACCAACTCCTGGTTTTGTTGATTCTTTGTATAATTCTTTTTGTTTCTACTTGATTGATTTTAACCCTGAGTTTGATTATTTCCTGCCTTCTACTCCTCTGGGTGCATTAGATTCTTTTTGTTCTAGAGCTTTCAGGTGTGCTATTAAGCTGCTAGCGTATGCTCCCTCCAGTTTCTTTTTGGAGGCACTCAAAGCTATGAGTTTTCCTCTTAACACTGCTTTCATTGTGTCCCATAAGTTTGGGTATGTTGTACTTTCATTTTCATTAAATTCTAGGAAGTCTTTAATTTCTTTCTTTATTTCTTCCTTGACCAAGTTGTCATTGAGTAGAGCACTGTTCAGCTTTCATGTGTATGTGGGCTTTCTGTTGTTATTGTTGTCATTGAAGATCAACCAGCCTTAATCAGTAGTGATCTGATAGGAGGCATGGGATTACTTCAATCATCTTGTATCTGTGGATGTTTGTTTTGTGACCGATTATATGGTCAATGTTGGAGAAAGTACCATGAGGTGCTGAGAAGAAGGTATATATATATATATATATTTTTATTTAGGATGAATTGTTCTATAGCTATCTGTTAAATCCATTTGGTTCATAACATCTGTTAGTTTCACTGTGTCTCTGTTTAGTTTGTGATTCCAAGGTCTGTCCTTGATGATAATGGGGTGTTGAAGTTGTCTACTATTATTGTGTGAGGCGCAATGTGTGCTTTGAGCTTTAGTAAAGTTTCTTTTATGAATGTGGGTGCCCTTGCATATGTAGCATAGATGTTCAGAATTGAGAGTTCTTCTTGGTAGATTTTTCATTTGATGAGGATGAAGTGTCCTTCCTTATCTTTTTTGATGACTTTTGGGTGAAAGTCGATTATATCTGATATTAGAATGGCTACTCTTGGTCCCAGCCTGTTTCTTGGGACCGTTTGCCTAGAAAATTGTTTTCCAGCCCTTTACTCTGAGGTAGTGTTTGTCTTTATCACAGAGGTGTGTTTCCTGAATGCTGCAAAATGCTGGGTCCTCTTTATGGATCTAGTCTGTCAGTCTATGTCTTTTTATTGGGAAACTGAGTCCATTGATGTTAAGAGATATTAAGGAATAGTGATTGTTTGTTCCTGCTATTTTCGTTGTACCTTTTAGGTTTGTGTGGCTATCTTCTTTTCAGTTTGTTGAAAGATTACTTTCTTGCTTTTTCTAGGGTATAGTTTCCCTCCTTGAGTTGATGTTTACCATCTATTATCTTTTGTAGGGCTGGGTTTGTGGAAACATATTGTGTAAATTTGGTTTTGTCATAGAATATTCTGTTTTCACCATCTATGGTAATTGAGAGTTTTGCTGGGTATAGCAACCTGGGCTGGCAGTTGTGTTCTCTTAGGGTCTGTATGAGTTCTGCCCAGGATCTTCTAGTCTCTGGTGAGAAGTCTGGTGTAATTCTGATAGGTTATATTTTATATATATTTCTTTATATGTTACTTTACCTTTTTCCCTTATTGCTTTTAATATTCTTTCCTTGTTTTGTGTATTTGGTGTTTTCACTATAATGTGACGGGACGAATTTCTTTTCTGCTCCAATCTATTTGAAGTTCTGTAAGCTTCTTGTGTATTTATGTTCATCTCTTTCTTTAGGTTAGGGAAGTTTTCTTCTATAATTTTGCTGAAGATATTTACTGGTCCTTTAGGTTGGGAATCTTCACTCTCTTTGATACCTATTATCCTTAGGTTCTGTCTTGTGTTCTGGATTTCATGGATGTTTTGGGTTAGGAGCTTTTTGCATTTTGTATGTTCTTTTACTGTTGTGTTAATGTTGTCTATGGTATCTTCTGCTCTTGGGATTCTCTCTTCTATCTCTTGTATTCTGTTTGTTATGCTTGCATCTATAACTCTTGATCTCTTTCCTAGGTTTTCTAACTCCAGGGTTGTCTCCCTTTGTGATTTCTTTATTGTGTCTGTTTCTATTTTTAACTCCTGGATGGTTTTGTTCATTTCCTTTGTCTGTTTGATTGTGTTTTCTTGTAATTCTTTAATGGATTTTTGTGTTTCCTCTTTAAGGGCTTCTAGCTGTTTACCTGTGTTCTCTTGTATTTCTTTAAGGGAGTTATTTATGTCCTTCTTAATGTCTTCTATCATCATCATGAGAACTGACTTTAAATCTGAGTCTCGCTTTTCTGGTGTGTTGGGGTATCCAGGGCTTGCTGTGGTGGGAGAGCTGGGTTCTGGTGATGCCATGTAGCCTTGGTTTCTGTTCCTTATGTTCTTGCCCTTGCCTTTTGACATCTTGTTAACTCTGATGTTAGCTGATCTTACTCTGTCTGGCTGTGGGTTGTCCCTCCTGCAGGCCTCTGTATCAATCAATACTCCTTGAAGACCAGATCTCTCTGAGAGGTGTTTGGGTTTGGAGAGCTGTGGCATAGGGTCAGCTCTGGGGTGCAGACAGAAACCAGAAGGATCTTGTCCCCAACTGTCCCTTGGTTTCTGTATCCTGATGACTCTGCAGGGGTCCCTCTTGATCCAGTGAGTTTGAACAGGAGTGGTGGTTTTGCCTATGCTCGAAGATGTGTCAGCACTCCTGTGATACCAGCTCTGTCCTGGAGCCCTGTGGCCCAGGTTGAAGTCCCCAGGTCCCGGTGAGGAGTGGTGCTTGTCTTATCCCCACTCATGGCTTTTCCACGATCCTGGGAGGGTAACTTTCTCCTGGTGCTGCTTGACTGTGGGACCCTGGTGGCCCAGGCAGAGGTCTCCTGCCTCAGATGGAAACCGGAAGGTTCCTATGCCCGACTTTACCTCAGTCCCTGTGTCCTGAGGGTTCCAGGTGGGTCCTGGTGAGCAGTGGTGCTTGTCTTAACCCCACTCATGGCTTTTCCACACTCCTGGGAGGTTAGCTTTCTCCTGGCGTTACTTGGCTATGGAACCCTGGTGGCCCAGGTGCAGGTTTCCTGCCACAGATGTAAATCGGAAGGTTCCTGTCCCTGACTTTTCCTCCTCAGTCTCTGTGTCCTGAGGGCCTGTGAGAGTAACTTTCTCCCAGTGCTGCTTGGCTTTGGGACCCTGGTGGCCCAGGCGCAGGTCTCCCACCACAGAAGGAAGCCGCAGTGTTCCCCTTCCTGTCTTTTTATCATGCTCTTAGATACAAATTTAGTTTAGCACATTGTTCCTCCCAGCCAATCCTCTATCTTCCCCTTTCTTCCACTTTTATTAGCCTCTCTCCTCTGTTAACAATTCCACTTCCACTCTCGTTTAAAATATACATATATAATCATTTTTGAGGTATGGTAGTTTTGAAACAGGGTTTCTCTGTATAGTCTTGGCTGTCCTATAACTCCCTCCATAGGCCAGACTGGCCTCAAACTCACAGAGATCCACCTGCCTCTACATCCCAAGTGTTCAGATTAAAGGCATGCAAGAACACAAATGAATACTTTAAAAAAAAAAAAAACACTTTTGGACAGAACTCCCTATTATTTGTCAACCATAAGAAAAACTGATTTCACAGTAAGGGGAACTAACTTGGTGGGAGGTTTTGCCAATGGGTCTCAGAAAGCTACGACATGTGTGCCAGAGAGTAGAACGGGGGAAATAGCTGTTAAATTAGTTCTTATCTCTTTTACTCAAGAAAAAAAAGCCACCCCATGGATATAGCTCAGATATCTCCATACTAGGTACAGAATTTGAGTTGCCGAGACATGGGAAAGGTGAGGCATAGACAGGAGCATAGGGAATTCTCTAGAAAGCCAGCAGGGTTCTACCATGCCATGCATGAGCTAGAAAAGCAGCAAGGACAGGAGCCCCTAATCACTGGTGCTTCCTAAATTGAAGAGTGCTGGAATCACCGCCACTCAGAGGGAGATAGCTGTTTATAAGGAAGGATTAGCAAGTGGAGTCAAGTCAAAAGCTGTGTTCTCTACATAGGGCACCAGAACACATTTTTTTTGGATAAATCCTTAACCTTGGTAGGGAAGAATACACAAAAATAGCTTACTTGAGTTGCATACTGCCTTTTAAAACCATTGCACTCCCATGCATTGCCTATTTTTGGTTTTCCCTTTTCTGGAAGGTCATGTTGACCTTCCCACCATGCCAGTTAAAGCTCTTACATGACAGATTTTAGGGTTAGTTCACTCTCCTTCTTATATCTTTTTATTCGAACTTCATGAAAAGAAGGCTTTCCCTCTATCCTACTTAGACAGCCTTGTCTAAGACATAGCTAACTCATAGGTGGAGTGGTAGGGCATGGGGCATATGGTTTTGTTGTTTATCTGTTGCATGTTTGGAATGTCATAGAAAGGAAGGGAAGGCTGGAGAGATAGAAACATTGGAAAGGCTTTTTACCAACTCCTGAGCACAAGGACCCAAATTCAATCTCAAGAACTCATGTAAGGAGCTGAGCTTGCTGGTGTGTGCTTGCAAACCCACTGCTGCAGAGGCAGAGATAGGCAGAGACCTGAGGCTCATGGGTCAATCATCGGGCCTAATGGTGAACTCCAGGCCATTAAAAGACCTTGCCTCAAAAATAAAGTGAATGGCCTTCCTGTATTGAGGAGTGACATTTAAGGTTGTCCTGTGGACTACACACACACACACACACACACACACACACACACACACACACAGACACACACTCATGCCCATGCCCATGCACACACTCACACACGAGGGCACATACATGCAGAGCAAGCAGCCAGAATCTTGTGCAATCTGAGGATTGTGGGTAAGAATAAGTTCTACTCATTCTCATCTGTTGCAAGACTTATAACTGAAGCATTGATGAAGAAGGACTAACAAGTGCGTAAGCACACATGCATTTAATGTATGCTTATAAATGACAGCCATGTTTCCAAAAAGGGAAACTCAGAGAAACAGGAACTTCTGTGAATATAACATTAATATTGTTATGTTAAATGTAAAGCAGAGCTGGGTAGTCAAAAGGCTTCTGAACAGTAAACTAGGGGAAATTTAGCAAGACCGTGTGCTCAACACTCAGATATGCTCCACATCTGTTCTTCATAGGTGAAGACATGGCTTTCCTTTTCTGACAGATGAGTGTCTCTGGAAGGTGTCATTATGCCCCATGTCATGATATGTCATCCAGGTTTTATGGTCTGCTTTGGGGGGAAAGAAGGGGCGAAGAGGATACAAGCTTCCAGTGCTTGTTTCTCAGGTGCCAGTGTATCATATTTGGGGTTGTATCATGTCCTGGCCATCTCAGACTTTACATCTAACTCAGAAAGAGAAAGGATGATGGATACGGGCATGTGTTCGCTTAGTGGGAATTGGTCTTTCCTGGAAGCGATGACTGTTCCTTCGCGCAACAGATGGGCCATTCTATAACCGTGAAAAGTTGGTCTAGTTTTTTCTAGATTTTGTGACAGATATGGGCTGATTTTTTTCTGGTTGATGATGGGATTTCCTTTTGGAGAATCCATCTTTCAACGAGGAGCATCCAGAGACAGACCCTTTCTCATCACACCTGTCATTTCTCAAGAGCCTTCAGATAAAACTCATCACTATATTGGTATCTTGTGCATGCACACCCTGCACTGAGGACACTCCTGTATAACAAATCTGCACTTCTTTCTATGAGATTTCTTTTTCTTTACCTTTTTTTTAGTGCTGAAACTTGGTTTGAAAGGCACATCTTTAACTCTTTTATTCAAATATTTACTTTTTATTATTTAAATCTGTCTCTGTCTCTCTGTCTCTGTCTCTGTCTCTCTCTCTCTCTCTCTGTGTGTGTTTATGTGCACAGGAGTACAGATACCCTTGGAGGACAGAAGTATCAATAACCCCTAAGTAGAGCTATAGGCATTTGTAAGCTGCCTGCCATGGGTGCTAAAAGTGTACTTGGGTCCTCTGAAAGAGCAACATGTACTCTTAAGTACTGAGCCATCTCTCCAACTCAGACCTCGTTAACTTTGAAGTTTAGAAGCGATTCTGAGTCTTCTCTAGAACTCAAGACAAAATCCTCCTCCCTTTGTGGCTGACCACCTTTGCCCAACTCGCAGACCTCTGTTTACCCTGACACTTCACAAGGCAGCATCTTTCTACACTTACCAGCCAGTGCTTGGTAGCTACCTAGGTGGGAGTTAGCAGGTTTGAAGCTCATTGATGATGACTGTCTTCCTCATAGTCAGCTTTGAACTCCAATTTCTACATCCCTAGCAAAGACACTACATTTAAGTAAGGGGAAATATCACTTTGCCCCTCCTTAGGACTGGATATACAATGTAAAGGATGGAAGAATAACTACTATTGTGCCTCACTTAAGATCCGAGAAGACACAGTGGGTCATGGTGACACACATCTGTAATCATAGGACATAGGATAGATACAGAGGCAAGAGAATCAGGAGTTCAAGGTCATCTGTAGCTCCATAAGTTTGAGGCAATTCTAGCCACACGAGACACTATCTTAAATATACATGTTGCAACAACAACCTGCCAGGCAAGCTATGTCTACTGGTGTAATAATGATACGTTTATTCTAGGGATAGCCAAAGATTATATTTGGGGCCTGCTTTATGGCTAGAGGTCACAGGCTCTAGGAGGGACTATACTGTTGTTTTGATAAATCATATATTTAGTTAAGCTGCCATCTAAACACTTATGTTTATATGAGTATATAGACCAGTATAGCTTCAGGATGGATTAGACAGAGATCTTGGCAGTGGGCAATGATAAAGCAGGCACGCATAACTTGTTGAAGTGCAGAGAATAAGTGTTGAGTGCACACACGCAGACACACACACACACACAGAGGGACGAGGCAGGAAGGGAGGGGAAGGGGGTAAAATCCTAAAAAGAAAGAAAGAAAGAAAGAAAGGAAGGAAGGAAGGAAGGAAGGAAGGAAGGAAGGAAGGAAGGAAGGAAGGAAGGAAGGAAGGAAAGAAGGAAGGAAGGAAGGAAGGAAGAAAGAAAAAAGCTGACATGACGTGTAGTGTGTAGTTTTTTGCTACCCTGCTTTATGCTCTGGGTGGACTGCGCTACCAGCCCCAGCCTGGTTCCCTCAGATCCGCCGATGAAACACACACACACCCATTAATATAATTTTCAACCTGCCTTATGATGTGGATAGCCTTGGTGCTGTTTTTATTTTGATGCTAATTCTGCTTCCCCAAAGGGGCTGCTTGGGATGAGGAGTGAATCATATATTCAGGTGATTTCAGGTGAAACTTCCCTTAATGAATAAAGATTTCAAGGAACCAATCACTGGGTGAGTAGGTGGGACTTCAGGGTCAGAGAGAGGAAGAGGGAAAGGAGGAGAAAGTTACTTGCTTTTGGACAGGAGACCGCATGGAGGCCAAACTGTAGGTAGCGGAGGCCCCCGGTTCAGGTAGTGGATCCGCTGGGATCCGCTGGGATCCGCTACCGGAGGATTTAACTTAGAATGGCTTGCAAATTAGGATGCTAGTTGCTGCACCAGCAATTGAATTACCTGTTGATTCGAAACCAAGATTGTGTGGTGTTTTCCTTTACGTGGTGACCAACAGGGTTCCAGAGAGAAAGATATGGTGGCAAAGCATGGGTTTGCAGGAAGTGCACGTGGGAATTTGGAAGTATGGAAACTTAGTGAGACTGGTTGAAAGATTTCAGAGCTCCGGGTCAGAGAGTCAGAGATGGGATTAGATTTGGAGGAGAAGAAACAGAGGTGATGGCCCTCAATCAGCCTACAAGCCCTCCAGCTCTTCATCTATGAGATTAAATACTTGTCATATCTTGAAACATCTCTTTTTCTATGGCTGTTACAACAGGAAGTTGTTTGTTTGTTTATTTATTTATTAATTTATTGTTTTGAGTAAAGAAATTTCAAGCCACCTTCATGTAGCTGGGACCTCAAACAAAAGCCACAACATTGCAAAGGGTGCTCTTTTTTTCCCATCAGAATCTGCTTCTTCTAAGCATTGACTTGCACATTGAAGGAAGGATGGCGAAGGTCTGAACTGGAGCTCAGCTCTGTCCACCTCAGCTGCAGAAAGAATAAAAGGGGCATTCTAGCAAGGCATAGGCACAGATATTTGTAGCTTCTGCATTCATGAAACTGCATTAGGACCATTAGCGGTTCAAGGCTCTTTGCAGCTAAGTGGTCATTTGAGACCAGCCTGAGCTACATGATCTCTTGTCTAAAAATCAACCAAACAAATAAACAAAACCAAAAAATAACCAACCCACAAAACAAATAAACAAATCCTAGAAACAAAACCAAAACACAACATCAAAGCAAACAGCCAAATGGCAGATTTAACAGTGAATCATGGAATTAATAAACTCCACAAATAAGGCTTCTGATCTGAATTAACTGAGAGTCGTTTAAAAACTCAGAGATAAGCCATCATGGTGGTGCAGCAGGCACAAGTTCTTGCCATTCAAGCTTGACCACCTGAATTCCATCCATGATACTCAGGGTGGAAGGAGAGGACTGACTCCTGAAAGTTGTCCTCTGATGTGTTCAGATATGCTATGGTATGCACAAACAACACACACACACACACACACACAGACACACACACACACACACACAGACACACACAGACACAGAGAGACAGAGAGAGACAGAGAGATACAGAGAAAGACAGAGACTGAGAGAGACAGAGACAGAGAGAGACAGGGAGAGGCAGAGACAGAGAGACAGAGACAGAGAGAGCTACAATAACAACAACTACTACTACTGAAAATCCAGCCTTGTACTTATTTGCATAGCAGCCCCACCCAGAAGCAAAACCGAGTGTTCTATCCAGAAGGAACATCTTGATTTCTCCTACATGGTGTCTTGTTTGAGGACACATTAATAATGTGCAGAAAGCGATTTTCTGGGTCAAGCTCTGCATTACAATAAATATGGATTCAACCGGGAAAGTGAGCCTTAAATCGCTTACTGTTTTTTTTTTTTTTTTTTTTTTTTTTCTTGTAGTTCTTTCTGCTGTGGCCCAGATCCATACACAAGTAAATAAATCCTTTTAATTGGCCCACCCCCCAGGGGGAAGGCAGCCCACCCTAGTAAGTCCTCATGGGGGCTTCTCAAGTGGGGTGCATCATGCAGAACAATATTTTGCTTTTATTTTACCAGCCGGTTTTAAAAGGCAGCATTGTAATTTGGCATTAAATATTTAAGAATGATATTAAGGTAAGATTGATTCATTTAGCAGGCATAATGGAGTGGGAAAGCCACATGGTGCGACTAAAGGGCTTCGCAGTGGGAAATCTATGCTAGCAGGCATCAATCTGCACCTGGTAATGGCCATGAATAGGCTCGCCCTCTTGCTATTTAAATAAATTGATGTGCAATTCATCTGCTGCTTAGAGCCGCTGGAAACGCGCCGTAGTAATGCTGTTCTTTGGCAAGCATCCCAATGAAGTGCTGGAGCCATTCATCAGAGTGCCGAGTGTCATTCATGTCGCCAAGCTTCTACCGTTTACCAAAAATGGCAATTTGTTCTCAGAGGGCCTTCAGTGGGTTGGGACCACAGGATGTAGTTAAGGGAGGGGACTCGGGCAACTGCAGTCCAAGCTCTGACTTCTCCAACTGACATAGATAACACTGAATTGCCCTCAGATTGTTCCATCATCTGCAATGAGAAGACTACTGTGCCCACTTGACTTCTTTGGGAGGCACAAGATGAAAGGGAAAGCACATTTCACCTTAAACTTGCTGTTCCAATTGTGAGTTATCTCTAAGAGCGTGATTCTTCCAGGGCTGCCTAAATGCCACCCATTTATTGCTCTTAGTATTCTACACTGTTGCCTCTTCTCCCTGTTTTTGTCTTGATCAGACCACGTTAAATTGGGGAGGAGGATAAAAGTGTCCACCTTTTAAAAGGCTCACACCTTGTGAGTTACATAGGTTTGTATTTCTTGGTGCTAAAATGCTCAGATGAGTCTTGTGGTTTTATTAGCTACTTCCTGGTGACGTATAAATCAATAAGAGAGCACTTTAAGGTACTTGAAGTAGGTATGACGGTGAAGAGCAGCCAGCTAATTTGAGACTTTTAATAGACTGCTGCTGATTTCCATCACTATAAAGCATGCTGCCCTTTCTCCAGTCTTTCTCTGTCAGACGTGTGTGGTGGGATGTTTGTAGAAAGTGGATCTCTGATTTATGCCTTTTAATTTTAGAGGAATGTATCTCAAAGTAATTAAGTGCATGTTTTGCATTGAAATGGCAGTTCAGTAAGACAAAGCATGTACTTAAGGGAAAAAGAAAGTTTTGTCCTATTTTTATGTGTCTCCGTGTGTCTCTCTGTATGAGTATGTGCATATATGAGAGTTGGTGCCCTCTGAGCTCAGAAAGAGCCTCTGATCACCTGGAACCAGAGGTCCTGGTGGTTTTTAGCTGCCTGAAATGGGTATTGGTTGCTGACTTGGGTTCTCTGCAAGAGTTGTATGCTCTTAGCTGCTGAACCATCTCCCCAGGTCTAAAATGCTTATATTTTATGTTGCTTACATTATCTCCCAGAGAAAACTTTGAGACAAGCAGTAAGAAAGTTGACAAGTATTGTATTTGTGTCTACAGGTCTCTGCTGATTCAATTAAAGAAAAGTTCACAGTAACCCACTTAAAATGCCTTGCGTGAGGATATGCGCTGGCAACTATTTTGACTTGTTTACTATTCTGATGCTTTCATCGTTGGCTTTCCTAATTATCTTTCTCCACATTATTAAATATAATAATTAATAAGATGGCTGACTATGGTTGCTGCATCATTAGCGCCTAATCTACTCCAGTATATTCTCTGACTAAACATGATGGCTGACTTAATCAAATGAAGTTACTACATTTCAGGGCCAGCAGACTAGCAGTGGGCTAGCTACCTGGTGAGCCCCTGTACCTTGTCAGCTTTTACGCAGCCAGGGACACTTTCTAACCCTTGCAGGCAGCTGCCATTCGTGCTCTATAATTCATTTGTCCATGAGCATTCCTCTGATAATTTTCAACTTTGCTGGCTGACTCTCCCCAGAAAATGTTTCGGCAAGAATCAAATGGATAATAACGTCCCTTTGCAAAGAATCAGCATGTAAAAAGAAGTTGTTGGTTATATGGGCCTTTCCCTTGCCAGATTTGCTTAGAACAGAATTTCTGATATATTCATATATTATAACATAAAATGATATCCATTCATATATACCCATCTGTGCATTCTTCACAAGACACTAAGGCAGAAATAGCACCAGTATGTTTCTGTGCATTGCATGTTGGTGGCCCTTTGCCTCAACTGCATATGTTGAAGGCACCACTTCCAATGGGATGCTATTGGAGGTATATAGAAATTAATTAATGAGCCCTCTAAACACTACAAGCCGAATATAGCTGTCTAAACATCAAGCAAATGCAGTTACTAGACATTGATTTCTCAGTCCCTTGATTTTAGATTTCCAGCTTCCAGATTGTTCAAGCCCAGCTTCTCAAACTGTGGCAAATACATGAAAGGTAGGATTGCAAAAAATTTAGAATAGGAAAAGGCATCTGTAGTGTGAGGACCGAAATTAATGAAAGATCCATTGTGCAGAGAATCTGAGGTGTTTCGACAAGGCTTGCCTCTGTGCAAGTTCAGAGAAGCCTAGGCGAATATTTAACCCGCACATGCCATCATGCAGCATGACGGACGCATGTGGCACCTGATAGTCTGGCTCCGAGTCCGATGACTGTATGTTATGAGCTGCGGTGTTTTCAGTTGGACATGCAAACTTTTCAGTTCGTAGAGACACACAATGGCTTAATTGCAGAGGACACAGACTTCATCATCTTAACTGTCATGCTTCAGCACCGATCACAGCTTATTTTGAAATGTGTCATTTAGAATGCTTGATTTTGCAAATTGCTTTTGGAATTGGTGATGAGTTTTATAAAATGTGGTTAAGTAAATTTTGGGTTGGGATTGCAATCAATTTTCCAACAATTTCTCATATTGCCCTAAACATCTTTATGCTATGAATTTATGTGAAGTGGAGGTCTCAGCACTGGTGTTAGAAAATGAAGATGTTCATCAAGTCTGAAAGATGCTGAAGATGCTTCACATCCTAGGTACATAATATTCAGGTGAATTAATGTTCAAACTACTTCTTATAAAAATAAACATACAGCTGTTTTGTTAGTATAAAATTTGCTTTCATCTTTAGCACATGGTAAAATTATATGCTTATGAAAGAATAGTGTTTTAAAACACAACTCCTTATGATTTATTATTAGTCAGGGTTTGATATATTTACTGATTTATTTGCCTTCATATACAGGACTGAATAACTGTGGTTTCAGTGAAAACTGATCACCTTTTGAAAGGTACTTAAGAAAGCCTTAAACCACTTCATTTATGACATTTTTGTAGTAGCCCAAACTGAAATATAGACATTTTTTATGGTTGTAGAATAATAAAGTTGATGAAAAAAGGCAAAAGTTAAGATAGATAAATTCTGACTAGATGAATATTGAGTGTACAGAAAATAACACTGTGATATCAACTATTTTTGTTACAGGGACTTCAAGGGACCTCTGTCCTGGTTGGGGCAGAAACATTTTAAAATCTGCATGTCTCTTTCCTAAATAGATTTTAAAATTATTCTTTCTTCTGGAAAAGCTTCTCACATAGTTGCTTTTCACTTCTCAGGAATAGGAGGGCAGAGACCCAGAGCTTCTGAGCCTGAAGATTGAACTGCAGTTGAGAGAGGAGACAGGAATGGCAACGAGGCCACTTGGAGTGGGAGGAAGGTACCTCCAGTGTGCATCCCTGTGAATGCAGGCTGAACTGTTGTTGCTCATGACAGCCACAGAAGTGAGTGGGAGGAAGATACCTCCAGTGTGCATAGCTGTGAATGCAGGCTGGACTGTTATTGCTCATGACAGCCACAGAAGTGAATATCATTATTGAAAAAAGGTTCCTCAAGCTGGAACTATATCTCAGTTAGTAAAGAGGTTACCCAGTGTACAGGAGAGTCTGGGCTCAATCCCTACCGTTATATAAACTGGTGGTAGTGAAGCCAGAGGATCAGAAGTTTAAGGTTATCCTCTTGGTTACAAAATGAATTTGCGACTACCCTGAGATCCATGAGATTCTGTCTCAAAAGACAAACAAACATAGGAAAAAATAGTTCTTTCCCAAAGAGAAAGTTGAAAAGAGACTAAGCTTTGTCAAATTGTTTTCTTATTGGATGAAACATGAGACTTACCTCTTCTGAGTAATGGATATTAGTGAAACTATCTCATATTGGTGTAGCATTATAAAAGACTCATAACTTAAGCAATGTGTTAGTTCTAACACTTGAGATTGAGTGTTTAAAAAAATCACTTCTTAATGTTTTGATGAAGTTGTAAGACTCTGGAGAGCCCTAGCTTACTGGAGACCCCCGAGTGAACACCGTGGAGTCAGAGATTGATGCAAAAAGCAAGTGGAATTTATTGTTCCAGCATGATGGGATCGCCCTGCACACAAAGGAAGGAAAGAATGACCACGCACAGCCCATTCAGTGAGCTTTTATACAGGTTTTAGAGTAACAGCCATTAGGCACAATGTGATTGGCAGAACAGTGTGACTTTTAAACTGATTGGTCTTTAGGGAATGAGGTAGCAGGGGCTTAATCAGCCTCTCCCTTCCAACCTACGTGCTCTTTAACTTGTCTCTTCCAGGAGGGGAGGGGTGCCTACGTGCTCAGGGATCTGGTGGAATTTTCCAAAGTTCTTGAGCTGACCTCTTCAAAGTCATTTAATCTATGGGGTAAATAACTTTTGATGAAAAGCAGTTATCTTGAAATAGCACCTAAAATTACCTTTAAAGGAAGTTGGTCTATAATCCATTTATCTAAGCTTACTGAGGCAGATGTCAGCAGTTTGGGAAATTTCTCAATGTGATGAATATTCATAAGAAAATACTATAAAAATTACAAATAAGCTCTATTATCTTCATTATTTGTGTCCTACAAATAGATTGAGAGCTATCTAATATTGTGTGTAGATTTTGATAATGTGATATCAGTAGTAATGTCTTAATCGTCTCAAGAATTAAGAGTTTCTTACAAGCCTTAGTTTTTTTATTCATGGCTTGAAGATAATAGCTGATATGGCATATTTGACTACTGTACGAATTTAATAATAAATGTGTTAGTATATATTCCACTAATTGCTCATCAAGTGCCTTCTGTCCTTACCCCTAGATGTTGTTGTTGGTTCCATTAAAGTCCACTTTAGCACCTAAATTTTTGTTTCTTTTTTTTTTCTTTTAATGAAACAGATTCATATCATGGTTATTGAACTATAAAAAATGTTTTCTCAGCTGAAGCTATCCTTTATTGATTCTGCAGGTTGTGATTTTCCTAGATTCAGGAGCTGCCCCCTAGTCTATACATATAAGACATTATAACAATATTCTAACAAAACCACCATGTCTCAAGGAAGGATGCTAGTGTCACCTTGCCCAAAGCCTATGGGGCAGTCCTTGAGAGCAGCTGCTGGTTGCATTACACTTTCTTTAACTTGCAAGTGTAGCTGATAAGAATTTAGAGATGGCATGTACAGTACCGAGGAATGGGGAAAGCAGGTAGAAAAAAGTATTTGTTAAATGATTAAGAATAAGGGACCTTTAGTTCATGAACCAAGACACATCAAATTTTGATGTGCTAGGGCAGATGTTAATCCCTGGTTGGGCTTACTCATAGCTGTATCTGAGGAGCTGGTCTGCAGCCACTGGAATGAAATGGTACCATCGCTCCAAAGACATTATCCAAAAGTGCTTTGAACCAAAGGACGGAAAGTGGCTTCAGAGCCCAGATGTCTCTCTTCCATCTTCTTCCCTTCCCAAGATGGTCGTGAAATGCAGAATTTCTCTTCTCCCTGGGGAGTCATAGAAACAAAAACATGTATCTTCCACAACAAACCACATGAGTTAGAAAGGTCACTCCCTGCTTGCTTCCTTCCCCTGAAACTAGGTCATAAAACCCCTATTTCTCAGCACTCTGGGCCTCTGCTGGAGGGCCAGGATCAGTATGTAGAGAGGCCAAGTGAAAGATAAACAAGGAGTAGTTGCTGGTTCCCCCTGAGCTTATTACTGGTGGGTCAGACCTTTTGCCCAACTACTTTTTCTGTAAGATTGCCCACTTCTGAGAGATGGAGCACAATAATTACTTTTTCCTGAGTCCTTAGGATTTCCTTTCATATTTTCATGTCACAGTACACATGACAAAGTACATTTGCTGTGCTTCCCTCCTGCTGGCCTGTCTTTTCTTGTGTCACCCTTGGCCACCACATTTTTGCCCTGTACTAACCTTCACAGAGCACTGAGACCTATGGTTTCCATTGAGTGTTGGGCTCAGGGCACTTGTCTGCCTAGGTCTGTGAAACAAAGCAGAATGTGTGGGTAAGGGATTCCTAAATGTCAGATTATTATTACATTGCATTCCACATGTCTTTTTGCAGAAAGTCCCTCCATTTCCTATCTCTTTTACCTTGTATCTGGCTTTGTATTTGCCCTCCTTCACTTCCTTCTTGGAGGTGCACACAAGGCATGAGTTGCACAGAAATGTTCTAAGTTCATGGTATCAGAGAGGCTAGTAATAAAAGCTGTGCCACATGGAAGGGGCTGTACTGGAGCCAGCTTTCAGGAGATGCAGATCTTGAGACATCCTAGCCAAGAAATTAGTGAGAATAGAGAGAGTGGTCTGAGGATGTCAGTGCCAAGGAGCCCCAGTGGAAGCTGAGCGGAGCGAAGACCCTTATACTGACTCTCAGGTTATGTGGTTATTCCCATAAGTGTAACAGAGCAAGTTAGGGGCTGTTGGAAGCATACTTTAAGCAGACACAAACCAGGTGATTTAAGATCATGCACACTGTGATTCAAACCCACACTCGAAGACTCTTCGCATTTGGCTTTGGATGGAGAGAGACAGATTTCTTCTTCTCAGTTGCACATGGCATCCTAGACTAGAGACAGAACAGCCCAGATTTAGTAAGCAAAGCCTGTGGGGACCATAAGCAGATGCTTACAGAGCAAGAGCCCACACTTCTGCCTCCTACACTTGTCTTTCTGTGTACCTTTTCTCAGAGAGGAAACCAGTCTCTCTTGAAGAAATAGTACTTTTAGTGCTGAACTGTGAGTCAGATGTTTGTGATAGCATCAGATAGTTCAGGGTGTCTGACCTATCAAGCCAAATCCTCTGGTAATTTTAGTTTAAAACATGATGAAATTTTAGTTAGGTTTTCAATGAATGCCTGAAAAATTTTATTTTTGTAGGATTGACTTGTTTTGACAATTTCATCCAAATACGCTGTGCATTTCATCTAATCTTATGCCTATCCTCTGTCATCTCTTTCTCTCCCAGAGTCCTTCTTTCTTTCCTTCTTTCCTTCTTTTTTTTTTTTTTTAAATGAGAAAACAGTGTTACTGGCACATTAACAAATTGATACCCATAACCTATATTTTGGGGGAGCTCTCGGGCTTTTCTAACCAATAGCTAGCAGGGAGGTATCTCATTGGTACTGGTTTTTTGTTGTTGTTGTTTGGTTGGTTTTTTAAGTTTTAAATGCAATAACATGAGGCTTCTGGAAGGGGAAATGATCCACCCATATAGGGTACTTCCATTTAAACTTTGTAAAAAAAAAAAAAAAGGGAGTATATTTTTAAAGTAGACTTAAAACATGTGTGTTTCTGCAAGGCATTCTCATGCATCCTTACTTTTAGCAACTATGATTAAACTCAATGGGTCAAAAACAATGACAATGACAATAAAACTGAGATGAAAATTGCAAATTAGATGACATAACAGGAAGCTATGGTTCAGTGTCTGCTGGTGCTCTGGCTTGTGTCTCTTTGTCGTTGGGTGATGACCTAACCTTTTTATGTTGCAGTTTTCTCTTCATACAAAGTAAAATGTGACAGCACATATCTGCATAGTTCACTCACTAAATGATTGACACAAAGTGTACCCACGCCATGCCAGACAGGGTAAATGCTTATTTTTTTTATTTTTTTTAAATTTTTTTATTTTTGATACTTTATTTACATTTCCAATGTTTCCCCTTTTCTGGGTCTCCTCTTTGGAAGCCCCCTATCCTCTCCCCATCCCTACCTCTATGAGGGAATTCCACCTCCCAACCACCTGCCCACCCATCTCCCTATTCCCACCTTGACATTCCCCTTTACTGGGGCCTCTAACACCCTCAGGCCCAAGGGCCTCTCCTCTCTCCCTGATGGCCATCGAGGTCGTCCTCTGCCTCATATGTGGTCCGAACCATGGGTCCATAGATGTGTATTCTTTGGTTGGTGCTCCAAACTTCAGGATGACCGGGGGGAGGGAAGGGGTAAGGGCCATTGGCGCTGTTGCTCCCTCATGGGGCTGCAAACTCACTCAACTCCTTCAGTTCTTTCTCCAACTCCTCCATCTGGGACCTCACTCTCAGTCTAGCGGGTACTGTTAAGTGAAACTTGGGCATTCTGAACTTTTGGGCTAATATCCGCATATCAGTGAGTGCATATCATGTTCCTTCTTTTGTGACTGAGTTACCTCGCTCAGGATGATATATTCAAGTTCCATCCATTTGCCTGCAAATTTCATGAAGTCATTGTTTTTAATAGCTGAGTAGTACTCCATTGTGTAAATGTACCACATTTTCTGTATCCATTCCTCTGATGAGGGACATCTGGGTTGTTTTCAGCCTCTGGCTATTATAAATATGGCTGCTATGAACATAGTGGAGCATGTGTCTTCATTACATGTTGGAGCATCTTCTGGGTATATGTCCAGGAGAGATATAGCTGGGTCCTCAGGTAGTATTATGTCCATTTTTCTGAGGGTCCACCACACTGATTTCCAGAGTGGCTGTACCAACTTGCAGTCCCACCAACAGTGGAGCAGTGTTCCTCTTTCTCCACATCCTCGCCAGCATCTGCTGTCACCTGAGTTTTTGATCTTAGCCATTCTGACTGGTGTGAGGTGGAATCTCAGATTTTGATTTGCATTTCCCTGATGACTAGGGAAGTTGAGTATTTCTTTAGGTGCTTCTCAGCCCTGAGAATTTCCTCATTTGAGAATTCTCGGTTTAGTTCTGTTCCCCATTTTTTGATGGGGTTATTTGGATTTTTGGAGTCTAACTTCTTGAGTTCTTTGTATATATTGGATATTAGCCCTCTATCAGACATAGGATTGGTTAAGATCTTTCCCCAATCTGTTGGTTGCCATTTTGTCCTATTGACAGTGTCCTTTGCCTTACAGAAGCTTT
>CM052706.1:103085592-103130680 GCA_028551405.1 Uromys caudimaculatus | reverse complement strand
CTTACTGCTTTTAATATTTTTTCTTTGTTTTGTGTATTTGGTGTTTTCACTATAATGTGAGGGGATGAATTTCTTTTCTGGTCCAATCTGTTTGGAGTTCTGTAAGCTTCTTTTATATTTATGTTCATCTCTTTCTTTAGGTTGGGGAAGTTTTCCTCTATAATTTTGACGAAGATATTTGCTGGTCCTTTAAGTTGGGAATCTTCACTCTCTTCTATACCTATTATCCTTAGGTTCTGTCTTCTCATTGTATCCTAGATTTCATGGATGTTTTGGGTCAGAAGCTTTTTGCATTTTGCATTTTCTTTTACTGTTGTGTCGATGGTATCTATGGTATCTTCTGCTCCTGAGTGGAGTAGCCATTCCAATAGTGAATAAAATAGACTTTCGACCAAAAGTTGTCAGAAAAGATAAGAAAGGACACTTCATACTCATCTACCAAGAAGAACTTTCAGTTCTGAACATCTATGCTCCAAATGAAAGGCACCCACATTCATAAAAGAAACTTTACTAAAGCTCAAAGCACACATTGCACTCACACAATTACATTGGGAAACTTCAACACCCCACTCTCATTAATGGACAGATCATGGAAACAGAAACTAATCAGAGACACTGTGAAACATACAGAAGTTATGGACTAAATGGATTTAACAGATATCTCTAGAACATTTCATTTTAAAACAAAAGAAATACCTTCTTCTCAGAACCTCATGGTACCTTCTCCAAAACTGACCATATAATCGGTCACAAAACAGACTTCATCAGATACAAGAAGATTGAAATAATCCCATGCATCCTATCAGATCACCACAGACTAGTCTAGACTTCAATAACAACAAATACAACAGAAATCCCACATATACATGGAAGCTGAACAATACTCTACTCAATGATAACTTGGCCAAGGAATAAATAAATAAATAAATAAATAAATAAATAAATAAATAAATAAATAAATAAGATCTTTTAGAATGTAATGAAAATGAAGGTACAACATACCCAAATTTATGGGACACAATGAAAGCAGTGATAGAGGAAAATCTGAAAGCTCTGAGTGCCTCTAAAAAGAAACTGGAGAGAGCATACAATATCAGCTTAGCAGAACACCTGAAAACTCTAGAACAAAAAGAAGCAAATACACCAAAGAGGAGTAGATGGCAGGAAATAATCAAACTCAGGATTGAAACCAACCAAGTTGAAAGAAAAAGAACTATACAAAAAATCAACAAAACTAGGAGCTGGTTCTTTGAGAAAATCAACAAGATAGATAAACCTTAGCCAGACTAACCAAAGGGCACAGAGATAGTATCTAAATTAACAAAATCAAAATTGAAAAGTGAGATATAAGAACAGAAACTGAGGAAATTAAAAAAAAAAACATCAGATTCTACTAAAAAAGTCTATGCTCAACAAAACTGGAAAATCTGTATGAAATGGACAATTTTCTGGAGAGATAGCAGGTACAAAAGTTAAGTGGGGATCAGATAAACCATCTAAACAGTCCTGTAACCCCTAAAAAAATACAAGCAGTCATTAAAAGTCTCCTAACCAAAAAAAGCCCAGGACCAGATGGGTCCAGTACACAATTCTATCACACCTTCAAAGTAGACCTAATACCAATAATCTTCAAACTATTTCACAAAATAGAAACAGAAGGAATGCTACCCAATTCATTCTATGAAGCCACACTTAAGCTGATACCAAAACCACACAAAGACCCAGCAAAGAAAGAGAATTTTAGACACATCTCACTTATTAATATTGATGCAAATATACGCAATAAAATTCTCTGAAAACTGAATCCAAGAACACATCAAAACAGTCATTCACCATGATCAAGTAGGCTTTATCCCAGGGACACAGGGATGGTTCAATATACGGAAATCCATCAAAGTAATCTACTACATAAAGAAACTCAAAGGAAAAAAAAAAACACACGATCATTTCATTAGATGCTGAAAAGTCATTTGACAAAATTCAACATCCCTTCTTGTTAAAAGTCTTGGAAAGATCAGGAATTCAAGGCCCATACCTAAACTTAGAAAAAGAAATATACAGCAAACCAGTAGCCAACATTGAACTAAATGGAGAGAAATTTGAAGGAATCCCACTAAAATCGGGGACTAGACCAGGCTGCCCACTCTCTTTCTATCTATTCAATATAGTCCTTGAAGTTCTAGTTAGAGTAATTAGACAACAAAAGGAGGTCAAAGGGATACAAATTGGAAAGGAAGAAGTAAAAACATCACTATTCGCAGATGATAGGATAGTATACTTAAGTGACCTCATACATTCCACCAGAGAACTCCTAAACATGATAAACAACTTCAGCAAAGTGGCTTGGATATAAAATTAACTCAAATAAATCAATAGCCTTCCTCTACTCAAAGAATAAAAGGGCTGAGATAGAAATTAGGGAAATGACACTCTTCACAATAGTCACAAACAATATCAAATATCTTAGTGTGATTCTAAACAAACAAGTGAAAGATCTGTAGGGCAAGAACTTCAAGTCTCTGAAAAAAGAAATTGAAGAAGACCTCAGAAGATGGAGAGATCTCCCATGTTCATGGATTGGCAGGATTAATATAGTAGAAGGATTAATATAGTAAAATTTAAACTCAATTCTTCATAGAGTTAGAAAGCACAATTCTCAAATTCATTTGGAATAGGAAAAAAACCCAGGATAGCGAAAACTATTCTCAAAAATAAAAGAATATCTGCAGGAATCAGCATCCCTGACCTCAAGCTGTACTACAGAACAATCATGATAAAAACTGCATGGTTCTGGTTCTGTGACAGGTAGGTAGATAAATGGAAAAACTGAAGACCCAGAAATGAACCCACACACTTACGGTCACTTGATCTTTGACAAAGACGCTAAAATCATCCAGTGGAAAAAAGACAGCTTTTCCAACAAATGTTGATGGTTCAGCTGGCAGTCAACATGTAGAAGAATGCAAATTGATCCATTCTTTTTTTTAAAAAATTGGATATTCTATTTATTTACATTTCAAATGATATCCCTTTTTCTGATTTCCTCATTGATAAATGGATATTAGCCTGAAAGTTTGGAATACCAAAAATTGATCCATTCTAATCTCCCTGTACAAAGCTCAAGTCCAAGTGTATCAAGGACCTCCACATAAAACCAGATACACTGAATCTAATAGAAGAGAAAGTGGGGAAAAGCCTCGAACGCATGAGCACAGAAGAAAAGTTCCTGAACAGAACACCAATGGCTTATGCTCTAAGATCAGGAATTGACAAATGGGACCTCATGAAATTGCAAAGCTTCTGTACGGCAAAGGACACTGTCAATAGGACAAAACGGCAACCAAGAAATTGGGAAAAGATCTTTATCAATCTTACATCCAATAGAGGGCTGATATCCAATATATATATAAGAACTCAAGAAGTTAGACTACAGAGAACCAAATAACTCTATCAAAAAATGGGAAACAGAGCTAAACAGAGAATTCTCAACTGAGGAAACTCAAAGGGCTAAGAAGCACCTAAAGAAATGTTCAACATCCTTAGTCATCAGGGAAATGCAAATCAAAGCAACTCTGAGATTCCATCTCACACCAGTCAGAATGGCTAAGATCAAGAACTCAGGTGACAGAAGATGCTGGCGAGGATGTGGAGAAAGAGGAACATTCCTCCATTGCTGGTGGGATTGCAAGCTGGTACAACCACTCTGGAAATCAGTTTGGCGGACCCTCAGAAAATTGGAGATAGTACTACCTGAGGACCCGCTATACCACTCCTGGGCATATACCCAGAAGATGCTTCCATGTAATAAGGACACATGCTCCACTATGTTCATAGCAGCCATATTTATAATAGCTAGAAGCTGGAAACAACCCAGATGTCCCTCAACAGAGGAATGGATACAGAAAATGTGGTACATTTACACAGTGGAGTACTACTCAGCTATTAAAAACAATGACTTCATGAAATTCGAAGGCAAATGGGTGGATCTAGAAAATATCATTCTGAGTAGGGTATTTCATTCACAAAAGAACACACATGATAGGTACTCACCAATAAGCGGATATTAGAGAGAGAGTGCGGAATACCCATGATACAATTCACAGACCACATGAAGCTCAAGAGGAAGGAAGACCAAAGTGTGGATGCTTCAGTCCTACTTAGAAGGGGGAACAAAATAACCAGGGGAAGTAGAGGGTGGGAGGAAGAGAAGATGGGGAGGGAGAAAAGAGGGGGAAAATCAGGTATTGGAGGAGATATAGGAGATGTACAGAGGGTCAGGAAATTAAACAGAGGTATGTAGCAGTAGGGTATACAGTACTGGGGATTGTAACCAGAAAGTTCCAGATGCCAGGAAAGCAGGAGCCTCCCAGGACCCCACAGGGATGACGTTAGCTGAAATACCCCACAAAGTGGAGGGACAACCTGTGGAGACCATATCCAGAGGTTAGGCATGGCCCCCGTTTGAGGGATGGCTCCACCCAACCATCTCCAAAATTTTAATCCCTAATTTCTCCTGTCTAAAGGAAATACAGGGACAAAGAGTAGAGCAGAGACTGAAGGAAAGGCCATCCAGTGACTGCCCCCCTGGGGATCCATCCCACATGCAGACACCAAACCCAGACACTTTTTTGGATGCCAAGAAGTGCTTGCTGAAAGGAACATGATACTGCTGTCTCCTGAGAGGATCTGTCAGATTCTGACCAATACAGATGCAGATGTACACAGCCAAACATTGGACTGAGCATGAGGACTCCAATGAGGAAGTTAGGGCAAGGACCGTAGGAGCTGAAGGGGTTTGCAACCTCATAGGAAGAAGAAAAATATCAACCAACCAGACCCCCCAAAGTTCCCAGGGACTTTTCACAGGAATACCCATGACTCCAGCTGGATATACAGCGGAGGATTGTCTTATCTAGCATCAATGAGAGGGGAGCCCCTTGGTCCAGTAGAGGCTTGACGATCCAGGATAGGGGAATGTTAGGCAGCTGAGGCAGGAATGGGGTGGGCAGGTGGGGGAGCACCCTCATAGAGGCAGGGGGAAGGAGGAAGGGATAGGGGCCTTTTGGAGGGGAAACTGGGAAGGGGGTAACATTTGAAATATCAATAAATAAAATAACCAATAAAGAAAGAAAGAAAGGAAGAAAGAAAGAAAGGGAGGGAGGGAGGGAGGAAGGAAGGAAGGAAGGAAGGAAGGAAGGAAGGAAGGAAGGAAGGAAGGAAGGAAGGAAGGAAAAAAGGAAGGAAGGAAAGAAGGAAGAAAGAAAGAAGGAAAAAACCCTGGAGGATATCACCCAAATCTTGACAGTCAGAGTTGCTTGGTTATTCAAATGACTGTTGCTGGGGTTGTTCCCATGGGGCAGCACTTGCCTCCCATGTAAAGCTGGGTTTGCTCCCTAGCACCAGTGAAACGACTGTTGGCATTTGCTGTATGAAAGTGGCAAATGAGAATGCAGCTTGTGGGGTGGGCTGTCCTTTATCATCAGAATCAGTAAATCACGCAACTCTTGGCTAAAATCTGACTTTGTACCTATAATAAAGCATATGATAAACACTTATAAGATATTTCCAAGTAGTTTGAAGTATATACCCAATGCTGTCTTATACTTCACAGCTGATTAGAAACTTCAGTTCTGTAGACTTAACAACATAGTTCATCACTGCCTTGGTCTTTAGATCCTTCGGTGGAATTCTATACAGAACTCTGTAGTTCTGAAGGCCTTGATCCCTGAGTTCCACAATGGGAGAGGTGGCTACCCCTTAGTCATCTCTTCCATGGATGGGTATTTATTGAGCATCCACATGGTGCCATAGGAATCAGAATTTGGTGTTGCAGAGCTACCTAGGAGATAATGCTCTTGGAGGGAGGGACTTGGGTAGTCCCAGCTAAAGTTAAGAGGCAACATAATATCAAGCACTTAGCTTGAGTGTGGCATGTGGGAAGGGTCTGTATTTTTTTTTTTAACTGTTATTTGCTATTGATATAGTTGTTAGATGGGATTTATTAAATGGGACTGAACTGTCACCCTGGGCATTTGCTATATTGTTTCTGAAATTTGGCTTCTTATAGTTGATGCATGTTTAGGTCAATCACTTGATCGCCAACGCCAGAAGCTGACTGGTATCAGGGTGACTTGCCTTGGAAACGTCTTGGTAGGTGGTCTTCATTGGAACTGAAGGATGGCTGGCTACGAGTCACTTTCTACTTGTCAACACAAGATGTGGCTATCAATCATTTCATGGACAAATTCAAGCGTGATTTTGTGAATAATGGAAAAAAAAAGATCAATCAGATTGATAGGGAATTCACTGCTGACAATCTGATTGCCAGTTGTTGCCCACAGCATCAAGTGTTAAATAAAGCTGAAAAGTAAACAAAGACGAGTGTAGAAGGAGCAAAGAAGGGCTACCTCCTGCACTTCCACAGAGCGGGATGGGAAAAAGCAACTATGACTCTTGGTGTGTGTGTGTGTGTGTGTGTGTGTGTGTGTGTGTGTGTGTGTGTGTGCGTGTGTGCGTGCAGGAGTGTGTGCAGGTGTGTGCACATTCACATATGGAAGTCAGAGGAACACACTAGCTGACATTGTCTGTATTATTCTCTTGAGACAGGGTCTCTCACTGAGCTTGAAGTAGGCTAGAAAGCAGTAAGTCCCAGCAATCCTCCTGTCTCCACGCCCCACAGTACTAGAGGTTCAGGCACATGAACAGTTGAACTTATGTCCTCATGCTTATGCACCAGCCACTCTTGCCCATTGATCCATCTCCCCAGCTCTTCTGTTCTGGTTTGAGGGTGAATGTCCCCACAAATGTGGCGTTCATCAGGAGGTGGTGTTTTTGAAGGCTACAGAACCTGTGGGAAGGGGAGTTGTTTTGGAGACAATGGTGACGGAGGGTTGCCAACCCATTCCCCTTCCTGACTGTGGACTCAATGTGACTGCCGGTTGCACCTTCCCGCCCTGCTCCATGCCTTTTGTTCCATGATGGACCTTGTCTCATCTAAGCCCAAATAAACCCTTTCTTAAATTGCTGCTTGTGTCACAGCAGAAAGGGAAGCAACCAGTGCAACTGTATAGAATACAGATTGCAACCTACACCACTGATTTCAACCTGTGAGTCACTACCCCTTTGGAAGTCAAATGACCCTTTCATAGAGGTCACATATCAGATAGCCTGCATATCAAATATTTACATTACAATTCATAACAGTAGTAAAAATTACAGTTATGAAGTAGCAACAAAAATAATTTTGTAGTTGGGGTCAGCAAAACAAAGGAACTGTATTAAAGGGCCATAGCATTAGAAAGGCTGAGGACCACTGACTTAGAGTCTGATTATGGATATTAATCCAGGATATTTTGCACTGAGGTCTGGGGACATAGCTCAGTTGATAGTTGTTTCTGGCCTTCAGATTACAGAAAGGGAAAACTTAAAAGAACAAAGAGAATACTTATATGGCTTTCTTTTTGTTTTTCAGAGACAAGAAAGGGGAACTAAGAAGGTTTTTGACCTAGTGCCATTGACATTTTACAAAAGAAAGAGCATTTTTAAATACCGAAAGGGCATCATCTCAGAATAGAGCGCATCTGTGTTTTAAAAAAAAGGTTAAAAAATATAAAAGCCTTTCTACATTGTCCTTATTTGTCTCATTTTCTAGGTGCCTTGTCATGAGTTATCACTACTCAGATCTCATGGTTTAATAATTTCACATAAACACAATGCATCTTCCCAGAATGCTTTGTGAGCGCCAGTTCCACAGTGCATACATTTCAGTGTCCCTGTTGTTGCTCACCTGCATTGGGAAGGCTCAATTAGGTGACAAGGTATTACAGTTCATGTGACACTGTTCTAGTGTGTGTTGTATGTGGTTGGCGATGATGATTAGTTCACATACTTAAATCTTACATGGTAGTAGGTTATCAGAGGTCTTCAAACACGGGGTAAATGACTTGTCAGGAATGACTGAAAAGAACATGTTTTTTAATGTGATTTTTTTAAAATCTGTTTCAGGGGTCAAAATTAATACATTAATGCTATTTTTAAGAGATGCCAATCTAAGGCAGAGAGAGAGAGAGAGAGAGAGAGAGAGAGAGAGAGAGAGAGAGAGAGAGAGAATAAGAACAGAGGCAAGGCAGGCTGTGGCCAGCAAGAAATTATGTAAGATTTACAACTGAGCATAAAAACACAGAGTATGTGAGGCCCATCTGCCTAAGAAACCTTCTAAGATGGGTTAGAAGGAAAAACTATGTTTTGCAAAGCTTTGTGAAGCAAACCATAGAAGAATATAAGTCAGCATTTGCTTTGTGAATTAACTTCCTGTCCTTCAGTGTTCAGTCATTACATAGTTTTGAAGGCTGTCTGTGTCAGATCCCATACTCTGTGGGGAGTGTAGATACAGTTCTGGAAATGGTTTGAAAATCCAGAAAGGTCAGGGTAGCTTTGAAAGAGCTACAACTGTAAGACAAGGAGTTTAATGGCTTCAGATGGAGAAGTTCAAATGGGTGGGAAGAAACTAGGACAATAAAGGAGACTTAATTGCTGAAGATGGAGAAAACATGGGGATTCACCATGGTCTCAGTTTTCTCTTTCTGTGATTAAACACTAAGACCAAAGTAACTTTTAAAAAACGTGTTTATTGAGAGGTTCCCTTTCCAGAGGGTTGGAGTCTTTAATAGCAGCAGCCAGGAGCTCATACCTTTCTCCACAAGCAGGAGTCAGTAGAAGTGACAATGGAAGTGGCAGGTGGGTTTTTAAAGCCTCATGCCTGCTTCCAGCAACACAGCTCCTCCAACCAGGCCACACCTCCTCCAACCAGGCCACACCTCCTCCAACCAGGCCATACCTCTGAATCCTTCTCAAACAGTTCCACCAACTGGGATCTAAGCATTCAAACATATGATTTTATAGGGATTTCTCTCATTCAGACCACCACAGTGGCAATGTCTAAAGTAGACAGAGCAGTTGAAGGTCAAGAGAACTGTTGCTGAGAGAAACTGGGGGAGCATTTACTCTATGTGTCCAATAGTATTCATGGGCAGAGTTGAATTAGAACAATATTTTCTAATATTGTTAGAATTACTTCTGATAATACCCAGGAAATTTTGGTTCTGGGACAAGGTCTTATGTAACCCAGGTTGTCCTTGAGCTCTCTATGTAGGTGGGGCTGGCCTTGAGCTCGCTTTCTTTCTTTCTTTCTTTCCTCCTTCCTTCCTTCCTTCCTTCCTTCCTTCCTTCCTTCCTTCCTTCCTTCCTTCCTTCCTTCCTTCCTTTCTTTCTTTCTTTCTTTCTTTCTTTCTTTCTTTCTTTCTTTCTTAAAAGATTTATTATATATGAGTACATTGTTGCTATCTTCAGACACACCAGAAGAGGGCACCAGATCTCATTACAGATGGTTGTGAACATGTGGTTGCTGGGAATTGAACTCAGGACCTTTGGAAGAACAGTCAGTGCTCTTAACCACTGAGTTATCTCTCCAACCCCAAACTCTCTATGTTTCTGAGGCTGGCCTTGAATTCCTAATCATCTTGTGTTTACCCCCCAAGTACTGAGATTATAGACATGCATTACTACATCAGGTATACAAGATAATTTTATATTGATTGTACGTATGTAATTTTGAAATGGTGTTTGTTTTAATATTTCTTATGATAAAATAACTAGATCATAACTATGATATGCTACAACATTTTCAAGATAATGTAGGTTTTCATTTGAACAAAGTGTTGGAAAACAATGATCTTAGTCACTGTATGAAAAAATATTTTAGGTAAAATTGTGTATAATCATATGGAAATATGACTAAAACAGCTACCTAATGGTCCAAGTTGAAAGCCGACACTTCAGACATCCTTTTAGCTGGGTGTTCATGGTCGTTTTAGGATCATACAAAATCCTGCGTTAACAGTAGCTGAAGCTAAAAATACTGAAGCAGAGGTTCTTTGTTTAGCGTATGAGTGGACTTTGCTTAGGACTGGACTTTAGAACCTTGTACTTTTTCCCAATAAAGTTCTACTGAATTCCCTGTCTGGTTTTATTGAGTCCCATTTTTCTCTTGCATCAAATATTTATTTTCTTCACTCCCTCAAAGGGAAGAAAGGGGAAGCCTAATAGTCATTTGTAGGCATCTTCCTTCTCTCTCTCCATGCTGAGGCATTGCCTCTAACTAAGGCGATTCATCTTCATCCTTCATTAGAGGATGTGATTTACTGAGGTGGTTTATGGCCAAATAGAGTTGCCGGCCTTGCAGATTCTCTTTGGGGCAGTGTTGAATCAAATGTGTTCCTGCTGCCTGTGTAAATCATGCCACAGATGTTCTTGGTTGAATCTGTGTTAATTTCTAATGCTAACTGTCAAAGAGATGAAGGCCTTCCTAGCAAAGCACACTGATGTGTGGCCACTCTGATTCAGTTTTCCATTAAAAACATCGTACCTTGCATGCACATATCAAATGAATAATGAAAGTACTTTATTTTCATCAATACTAAAAACCAAAAGCTATGGAAAGGGACATGCCTTAGATGGCAAAACTCTGAAAACTTTATATAGTAGAATAAATCAGATGCAGGAAAATAATAAGGCCAGGATGGCTAATTAGAAACCACCAGTAACCAGCCCTAGGATATCTGACAGATTGTGTATATTTAACAAATTGTATGTCTTCATATAGAGTATACATGGGTTCCTTCTCTCCCAATTTTATTTAGACACAATTAGCAAGCAAAAATTAAGTAAATAGTAAAACATGATTTATCTGTCTGTCTATCATCTATCTAAGCATTCAAATGTATGATTTTATAGGGACTGTTCTGATTCAGAACACCACAGTGGCAATGTCTAAAGTGGACAGAGCAGTTGAATGTCAAGAGAACTGTCGCCGAGAGCAGCTATCTATCTATCTATCTATCTATCTATCTATCTATCTATCTATCTATCTATATTTAGATATAGATCTAGATAGAGTTATATAATGAAATGATTAGCAGCATTAAGTGGGTTACTATACCAATCCTATCAAATGGCTGTTGAATTTTTGGGGTGTCTGTGCAGCAAAACATTGAAGATGTACTATCATTGTAAATCTCAAGTGTAGTACACACTGTTATCTGGAATCACCATGCTGTAAATTAGTGCTCTAGAACATCCTCCAAAACTGCTTAGCTTAGTCTCTTGTTTTGCTATGATGCCCACCAAGGTACCTGCACCAGCCCTTGGTGTGCTTTGAGCTCACTAGGGTTAACTCCACCAGCTCTTGGTGCTCACCAGGGTCATCTCCACCAGTCCTTGGTGTGCTTTGGTGCCCACCAGAGTATCTCCATTGACAAATATTTGGGATTACAACTTTTCCACAATCTTACCAGTTCTATTTCTTAGTAACTATTTTGACAGTTATGATCTAGTGTGTTGTTGTGGTTGTGGTATTTTCCTGATGGTTTGTGATGGTGAGAATATCTGCATAAATTATTGATTATTATTCATATGATCTTTTTGGGGGGGAAGAAGATGTCTATATGGATCCTTTACTTATTTTTAAATTGGGTTATTTGATTGCATCTGGGTTCTTTATTTCTTGTATATTTTAGATATTAATCCATTTTTAGATGTGGTTTGCAAATATCTTCTCCAGTTTTGTAGGTTTTCTCTCCATGTTTTATTGTTTTCTGTTCTGTACAGAAATGTTCAGGTTGGTGTAATATTACTGCTGCTGAGTGCTTACTTTCATGGTGTTTGCCTTAGGGGGTTATATACAACAGCAGATAACAGTAAACACAGGAACCTGCCATCATATTCTCTTCTAGATGATGGATCATTTCAGGCTTTACACTTAAGTCTTTAAATGATTTTGCATTCCTTTTCTCCCATGGGTGAGCAAGGGCTGAGTTTTATTCTTTTGCATGTAAGCAGTTTTCCTGCTACTTTGGAGTGGGCTAGGCACCTTGGTCACAGATTAGCCAGCTCTCCGTGTGACTGTGTTTTTAGGCCAGTGTGCTATTGTTTTGATCAGTACAACTTTGTACCTGAAAACTTGTTCCTGCTAAGGTACAGAAGTTGCATTATCTAACGACTGGAAGTAAAATGCATTTTCCCTTGTTGTAGGCCATGCAAACCTTGTTCCTTAAGCTTGGGATACATGGCTTCTCTCTGAAGTGGACACTGCATGTTATATATAGTACAGAGATCCCCTTAAGAACTGCATATGATGCTATTGTCAATGAGTTTGTTCATATTATTCTTTTCTGACTTTTCATGTATAGAAATGCCATCCATTATTGTCTGTGAATCTAGAATCCTGAAACTTTGCTGAACTTGACAATTTCTTACAGATATTTTTGTTTCCTTTTTCATGATGTCCAGCTTTTCCATATAAATAAGATGATACCATCTGAAGACTGACATGTCTTTCTTTTTAGAGTGCATGTCTTTTACTTCTTTTTCTTGCATCCATGTTTTATGCTACTGTTGTTACAGTACAAACATGCACACACCTGGATATGGTGAGCACATTCAAATTACTGTAGCTCTACGTATATTGATAATTTTGTTGTTTAACTTTTACAATAGAGTTGAAGATGATTTATGTATCTAATCCATTAGAGGATTAGAACGTGTTGAATTCAATTCTATGCTTTTATCAACGAGTTTATATTTTCCTGTGTTTTAGCTAATCAGCGTCTTAGCACTTCCTCTTTAGGATTCCTGTAAGATAGGTTTATTAGTGAAGAACTTCTTAGCTTCTGTGTTTCTCAGAAAACCTTTATCTATTTCTTCTTGTGAAGGTGGCTTACTGGATTTGGTATTCTTGCTTGGAAGGTTTTTATTATTACTATTATTACTTTGTATATATCACTTCTTTCTCTCCTGGACAGTCTTTGCTGACTTATCCACTTAATAATGATAATTCTTTGTGTATCAAAGAAAGAAATAGAAGTAATAGAACAGAGTCTGTCTGTCTCTCCATCTATCATCTATCTGTCTATCTATCTATCTATCTATCTATCTATCTATCTATCATCTATCTATCATCTATCTATTATCTATTCATTATCAATCTGTCATCTATTTGTGGGAGGGGATTTTTTGATTGGCTTCCATCCTTAGAGGCTAGTTACCCTATGGTTATGTATTTTGAGCCAAGGTAACTTGAAGCTGTTCAGTAAAAAGCTGAACAGTGAAGAGGAGAGTGATGCACTCCACTTGGAGAAAAAGCCTGGGAAGCCCCCAGAGAACCACAACTGGACATTTATATTCACAGGCTGAGGAACATGAAGGCTGAAGACCACAGGTGACACTCAGAAGTAGTCATTATTCATTGTGTCTAAGAAGCTGCTATTTTCTTTCTGAATTCAAACTCTTTAAATTGGTAGTACAAGTGAGGGGAAGACACAGAGCTAGAGTTTTGATGTATAGCTCAGACTAGCCTCAGAAAGGCAATTCTGCCTCAGATTTCTAAGTACTGAATTTTCAAGCATCTACTGTGTCTGGCTGGTTGCCCTTTGATAGCCTGATTATAATATTTATCAATGTAACATATTTAAGTTGATCCTATTTGTAGACTTTTGGTCTTCATAAACTGGAATGACTGTGGCTATCTGAAGTCTTTGAAAATTTTCTGTCACTATTCTATTTTTGAGAATTTTAAAATTATTTTAGAAGATATCATAAGACATAAAAGTATTATATATTCATGGAGTAATGTGATAATTTGATAGTCAGGATAAGCAGGGGTACTTTCTCAAATATCTATCATTTCATTGTGGTGAAAGATTCAAAATGATTTATTTTAGTGTTTTGAGATGAACAATCTGTTTCCATTCTCTCCATAGTCACATTGATGTTCAATAATAAGATATGACTGATACATAATCCTAATTATCAACCAACTATGGATTTCTTGATCCTACCTCAAGAGACTGGTCTGGAAATCTGTGTTAATACATGTATCTTAGACTCCTCATCAAATAAACACTAAAATGAAGATTTATATTAATAATATTGTTGAAGAATTTATCCTGATGTTATAGTCTAGACTGAAGGATACTGTCACTCTCATCCTTGATGTCTGTACTGACTAGTTTTATGTCAACTTGACACAAGCTTGAATCCTTTAGAAGAGGATTCCTTAACAGAGAAAATGTGCACCTCCCCCCCCCCCCAGATTGGCCTGTGGCTAAGCCTGTGGTGTATTTTCTTGATTGATGATTGATATGAAAGGACCCAGCTCACTGTGATGGTGCCACTCCTGGGACGTTGGTCCTAAGTGCTATAAGAAAGTAAATTAAAAGAGCTGGGGGGGGGGGGGGAGCAAGGCAGTAAGCCATGCTCCTCTATGGCCTCTACATCAGCTCCCATCCCAGGTTCCTGCTCTGACTGAATTCCTGCCTGACTTCCTTTAGTGATGGGTTGTTACATGGAAATGTAAGCTAAACCAACTCTGCTCCTCAAATTGCATTTCATTATAGCATTTTATTATAGTTATAGAAACCCAGACTAAGACAGTTCTCAACCTTATGCACTTTACTTGAGTCAATGTAGTATTCTCTAGAGAACAGCACCTTTCCTGCTATCAGATTTTAAGATGGCATGTCAAACATATCTTTAAAAGTCCCTTCTACTCTCTCAGGCTAGCAGCTGTTAGATATATGGAAAACAAATGTCAGCAGACTCTACTCTTATGTGCCAACTGCTACATGTATCGCCGTGACTTTCACTCTGTAGCAACAACTGTACATCTGCATCTCCTGAACTGTCTAAGGTCAGGCCTGGAATATGTGCCAATTACATGCTCTGCAGGGAATGACTTCTTGGGGAAAGAAAAGGATTCAGCACATTGCAATTGCAACAAAGAGGTTGATAGTCTTCATGCAGGTTGGACTTGTTTTGGATCCTAGAGGGATCGCCTCTGCTCCTCACAGAGGACACATTCAGCACTGGCTGCAGATACATCAAGTCTTGGTGAAGGGGAGATCACACTGCTTAGCTCCTGGTCAGTATTGCTCTAACAATGACACTGGAAGTGGCTGATGACAGACACTGGTTGGTGTCCTTGGCCCACTTGGTCCATCTGACTTTTTCAAGGTGGCCTCTTCTGTGGACATAACAAAGTCCAATGTTTGTAACTGTCTCACAAGCTCTTTCTCAGAGCACCCCTCCTCTTCTGGACCTGAAAATCTTTTTGCTTCAAGGCCCGTGATCAGCAGAGCTATGCACCACTGTGTATACATTCCTGTGTACTGCTACCATGATCAAACTTTCCCCAACAAAGATGCTGATGTAGGTATATCTCCAAAGGCAAACCATGTAAAGAATGCCCTACTGGTTTATATGTTTATGGGTATCCCTGAATGAATTTGTAATTCTGTTGTTTTGCTTTTAGCTCATGAGTGCATATTAAGGCAGACCCACTGTGGATCAAGATGAGTATTTTTTATTTTCAATTGGTTTATTTGTTCATAAAGGCTTCCTCTTGCTTTTGGTCTAACAGCAATAATTGTGAATTGGTGGAAGATACACATGCAGCCACTTTGGGAGATGTGGAACTTAGAAGCACATGTTTATGAGGCTTACTCAGATCTCTTGGCCTAATTCATGCCAGTTCTAAATGAAGTCTTCTCTTACTAGCATATCGATCCACTTGGTGACCCAGACACAGAGATTGTCACTGGAAATATGGATTTCTAATATCCGTCAAGAAAACCATATGTATCCACTAGGGTCTGGTAGTGTGCTAGAAGACTTTGGAAGATGTGTTAGTTAGCTTCATGTCACAAGGAATACCTGAGGTAATCAACATAAAGAGGGAAAAGAAAGGAAGAAAGTACATATTTTGGTTTGGCTTTCAGATGGCATGACCTGACAGTTTGTTTTCAGATGGCATGACCTGACAGTTTGTTTTCAGATGGCATGATCTGACAGTTTGTTAAATGACCTGTGCTGTGATTATTTCCTAGATCATCTTGTAAGTTTTCTACAGCATCTTCTCCCAATACTGATATTTTTGATGCCAAGCAATGAACACAGTTTGAGTCAGGATAGCAGTACTGATCTCTTCAAAGTCAGTACTTCTCTAGAACCACCTACATCTGTGAGCCCAGTTACGTTCTTCTGTGTGACTTTGTCATCAAGTCAGATGAGGTTCCCAGGTGTGGGATCTGCTGTCTTTGGAGTTTGTAGCCACTTTGTAATCACTTGGATAATTAATCTTTAGTGCACCATGTCCCTGACAGTGGGAGTTCTGAGATAAGATTTTACATTATTTGCGTATGAATGCTTCCACTTTCTCCAAACCATTGCCTTCTTAAAAACCTCAGTTATCATGAACCCCTAAGTTTTCATAGACTTTATCATAACCTTGAAGTAAACACTCCCTTCTAAGTTTGCTGTCATACTTGCCTCTCCCTGCTTGGTAATTCCAATTCAATGATCATGAAATTACAAATGTTTATCAACTAAATTATTCTATTGTGTGTTCAAAGGATTCAGGTCCCTGAACACCTTTTTTTTTTTTTTTTTTTTTTTTTTTATGACAGAATGGAAGGGATAGCATGATCTCTGGGCAGCTATCAAATGGATATTGTCATTCATCTCATGAGAATGAAAAGCATTTCTGGTTCTTACCTCTAAACTCATGGGAGAAGAAGACATTGCATGTGGTAGATTAAAGGTAGCGTCTGCTGGGGCCATGTTGACCTGCTATAGAAGAAACCCCATAACCTGTGTGCACTAGGTCACTGTCACCCACAGTGATCTTGAGTCAACACCTTCCATTGGCTGAAAGAATACTGAGAAGGAGGGAGAGAAGGAGAGAGAGAGAGAAAGAGAGACAGACAGAGAGAGAGAGATACAGAGAGAGAGAGACAGACATAGAGACAGAGAGAGAGACAGAGAGCGACAGAGAGACAGAGAGAAAGAGAGAGAGAGAGACAGAGAGAGAGAGAAGGAGAGACAGAGAGAGATCGCTCTGTGTTACAAGCCCTCTACTTCTTACAGCTGGAAGAATGAGCACTCTGTTCTTAGAGGCAGGATCTCACTGGACACTGCAGCACACACTACCAGATGAGCCCTTTTAACCATTGTTACATGCATGAAGTTTGGGTACACTACTTTATCTCCCACCTGTGATTTTAAAATCCATTTCCTTTGAATTATAGAAAATGTCCAGTTTGGGCTTGTCTAGCTCGCATTTTTTATTATGTTTTTCATGGCTTGGTGTGTATACTTTTTTGAAAAGCATCAAATCTCCTTTCTCTCCTTTCAACAGTCACTCATAATTTTATGTAGTAGAATTCCAAAATGTTCAAAATTGAGTAAAATTGAAATAAAAACTGCTCATCCTTGCTATTTGTCAAAGTCATAATGATTTAGAATGTTTACATACATACACATATATGCATATTAAGGGAGCACTCACACACACACACACATACATATAACATGCGTATAATACACAAAAAGCAATTAATAAAAAAGGGGTCATGGACTTGAAGGAAAGCAAGGAAAGGGAGGTATACAGGGGGTTCTGGAGGAAGAAAAGGGAAGGAGGAAAGGTTGTAGTTGTACTGTAATCTCAACAACTAAGATTACCAGTAAAGGCACCTACTACCAAGTCTGAGAACCAGAAGAGGGTTCCTAGGACTCACAGGATAGAAAGAGAGAAGGAAGAACCAATTCGTGTGTGCTGTGCCCTCACCTGCACATCCTGATACAAGAGTGCAACCTGCTAAAAAAATAATAAATGCAAAGAGCCTGGCAAACACTTAAGTATGGGAGTGTGCTTTAAGAAATACACTAGATATTTTATCATATAATTAGATAGTTATTAAATACAGGTTCCTATGTCTCTTCTCAATTAATAGTTATCCTCAAAATTCCATGCCTTACAAAATGCCTTCAGGTATTAAATATGTCTGGAGCCAGGTCCACCAGAGGCCATTTGGTGATGCTCTAGTATCTTTCTCTCACACCTGCTGACAGCTACAGAATGCTCACAGACTCCGGAGGCTGTAAGTGTGACAGGGCAGCAGACAAGAGTAGCAGGTTTCTGGTCCATATGGAACATTCTCTCTTCTCCGATCTTGTCTTGCTGGATAATGAAAGACTGTGAGCCCAAAGTGTGAGCTTGATGTACAATTCTTCATGGCAATCCCACACTGCAGGAAAATCCACACACAGCAAATTGAATACAATTTACACTGAAATGGTACTTTGCAATTTAGGCATTTAATTAGGAGATTTAAAAGCTTAATTAAAAAGTGAAATCATTTGTCTTTATTTCTGAAACAATGCCATTGTAGATGACTCAATTATGTAAAATAAAACACAATGAGATATGTATTTTCTTGTCTGATGATATTGCATCTTCACCCATAACAGTACCACTCCATAAAATGTATTTGAGAAGATGGAAGAAAATTGAAATATAGAGTCATTAAAGATGCTATTGAAAGTAACTTCTGGGCTATAAAGTTGTTTTTCCTTCCTGTGTTTCATGATCCTTGCAGCATATGAGCTTTTCCTCCCCAAAAATGTAAATGAGAAGGGGTTTCACTATATTACCTGCAATCCCACCAAACAAGCTGCAAGTACACAAAAATTTGGCATGAACTGTCTCATCAATCTTCAATTCTTTATCATGAGAAAACAAGCAATACTGTCTGCTTTATAGTGTTTGGTGCACAGACATCTATCATCATTATTGTTGTTGCTCCTGCTGGTATTGTGTCTGTACATCTGTATGAGGCTAGGTGTACATCTGTGTCTGGTTACCCACAGAGGTCAGAATAGGATGTCAGATTCCTTGAGACTAGAACTGCAGATGCTTGTGAGATCCTTGACATGGGTGTTGGGATACCTACCGACCCTGGTCCTTATGATACAGCATGGAACATCCTTAACCACTGCACCATCTCTTCAGGCCACAAAAATGTACTTTCTCTTTATCATATAGCCTATATGCTATATTGGACATTTATTTATTCTGGAGAATGAAGGGGGAGCTCATGCTTAGTTCTCAAGTATTCTACTACTGAGCTTTGTTCTCAACTCCTAATAGTTGAATCTTAAATGTCCTTTAGAGACTCATGTCTTGAAGGTTCAGTTGCGGGCAGCTGGCACTGTCAGGAAGGGTGAGACTTGAGGACATCAGCAGAGTTGGAGGAAGCAGTGAATGTCTGAAAGCATAAGAACCTGGAATGCCAGGGAAAGAAGACTGACAATCTGGGTCTGATTTAAGCATCAGACTGAGAGTGAACTGTGGGACAAATGCTTCTGGAGGAACCAACCTGGAGCAAGAGTGAGGTCATGACAATCCAAATCCTAAAAATCTCATCTTGAGACTGGCAGAATTGAGAATCACATCCTCCCTGTTCTGGGCCTGCATGCCTCAGGATACAGTGCCCATGACTACCACCTCCACCACCACTGAGGTAAGTCATGGAGCCTGGATGTAGCCTGGTAGGCAAATTACAGGTTTAACTTCCTCTCTTCCTATAGGGCCATCTCCAGTAAGAACCAGGAATCCCTCTTCATGTAAATGAAGCATTCCTAGCCCCTCTGTACCAACCAATAATATGCATTCACCCCCAAGCCTGTACTTACTCCCTAAGATTTATATAGTATTTACTACCCCTGAAAAAGAGGTATGTGTCCCATTCAGGACAATCAAATTCCTGTGAATCTACACCCTCTGATCTGGTGTAAAACAATGCCTGAACACGGTGATGGCAGAAGCTGAGTTGGGTCCCAAAGTAAGCACATCTTCATGTGTTCACTCTGTTTGGCCTTGAGTGGATGGGATAATGCAGACATGATGGGAAGGGTCATCTATACTGATCTTCTATAGAACGCATTCACAAACCCACCATAGCCAGAAAGAATTGAAGTACTTATCCACTATCTTGTGGTCTAGTCATCCGTACATAGAAAACTAACCATCACAGCCTCCCTTTGCCTTGCCTCTGCTCCTCTTCAGTTTTGAATCATTCTAGGCTCATTCTTTGCTTTACTTTAGGGAGTTTATCTAAGTCAAAGTTGCCTTGGTTTTTGCCTCAAGACCAGGTTGTTAACTTGTGAAAAATGCATGTAGTAACAAATTCCTGTCTTGGGGTTTCATTGCTGTGAGAGACACCATGACCATGGCAAATCTGAAGACTGCAGCACAATAACAGTGTGAATCTGAAATGCTTCCCACAGACTTTTGTTTTGAACCCATTTCTCCAGCTGGTGGTGCAACCAGTTGAAAAGGAAAAGAAAGAAAAAGAAAAAAAAAATCCAGTAAAGCTGAGGCAGCCTGGGAGTCGTATGCTTTACCTTTAGTCAGGACAACTTGAAGAGTCTGATATTAAACAATTATTTGGTGGATTGTTTTGTTTAGGCACTGAGAATGGAACCCAAGACCTTGTATATGTAATCAAATGTTTCTACCTACCTCTGAGTCATACCCCAAGCTCCCTACTAGCGGATTCTATGTAGGTGCTCTATCACTGAGCCATGCCCCAGCACCTCACTGGGAGACTCTAGGCAGGGGCTGTATTACTGAACCATTCCCTAACCTCTCACTGGGAGATTCTAGGCAGGTGCTCTCCCACTGAGCCACAACCTCAGCCCCTCACTGGGGGATTCTAGGCAGGTGCTCTCCCACTGAGCCACAACCCCAGCCCCTCACTGGGGGATTCAAGGCAGGTGCTCTCCCACTGAGCCACAACCCCAGCCCCTCACTGGGGGATTCTAGGCAGGTGCTCTCCCACTGAGCCACAACCCCAGCCCCTCACTGGGGGATTCAAGGCAGGTGCTCTCCCACTGAGCCACGCCCCAGCCCCTCACTGGGGGATTCAAGGCAGGTGTTCTACCACTGAGGCACACCCCAACACTTACATCTTTCTCAATTTATCTTCTCTTTTTTTTTTTTTTGGATATTTACTTTATTTACATTTCAAATGTTTCCCCCTTTCCAGGTCTCTCCTTTGGAACCCCCCTATCCCATCCCCCCTCCCCTGCCTCAAGTGGTACTATGCCCAATTTTCTGAGGATCCAGCAAACTGAACTCCAGAGTGGTTGTACCAGCTTGCAATCCCACCAGCAATGGAGGAGTATTCCTCTTTCTCCACATCCTCCCCAGCATCTGATGTCACCTGAATTTTTGATCTTAGTCATTCTGACTGGTGTAAGGTGGAATTTTAAGGTTGTTTTGATTTGCATTTCCATGATGACTAAGGATGTTGAACATTTCTTTAGGTATTTCTCAGCCCTTTGAGTTTCTTCAGTTGAGAATTCTCTGTTTAGCTCCGTTCTCCATTTTTTGATAGGGTTATTTGGTTCTCTGGAGTCTAACTTCTTGAGTTCTTTGTGTATATTGGATATTAGGCCTCTATTGGATGTAGGATTGTTAAAGATCTTTTCCCAATCTTTTGGTTGCCATTTTGAAAGGACAATATTTAACTGGGGTCCACTTATGGTTTCAGAGGTTTAGTCCATTATCATTCTGAGGAGAAGCATGGCAGCATGCAGGCAGACAGTGCTGAAGAAGGAGCTGAGAGTTCTATGCCTTGATCTTCAGGCAGCAGAAGGAGACTATATGTAACACTGTGTATGATCTGAGCATATAAGACCTCAAAACCTGACTCCATAATGATACATTTCCTCCAACAAGGCCACACCTCTTAATAACACCACTGCCCAAGGGTAAAGTATTCAATTCAGATGGACTGAGTACCTAAGTGTCATTCATTCTGTTGGTTTAGTTGTATGATAAGAAATGATGACATTACATTAGACCTCTGCAAGGCTGATAGCAGATGATAGCTTATTCAGAGAAGACCCAATTAGGAATGAAGACACTAAGCTAAGATGGCTTACTTTCTATTTGCTTGGCAAGACACCTGTGTTCCTAGGTTATCCACCCTCATTTGGTGTTAATTGACCTAGATAAGTGTCTCTTTCTTACCACTGGCTGAACATTATGACCACCTGGGGAGATTTAAAAAATTGTAATATGTGGATTCTATGTCAGCCAAATCCACAATGTCTTTAGTGCAGAGCCCATTCCCTAGTATTTTTTAAACCCTCCCATGGTGAGTCTAATGTGCAGCTACAGTTGAAAGCTACTAGTCCATATCTTCCCAGTAACCTGGCATCTGTGATTCCTGCTGAAAGCAAGGAAGTAGTGTGAAAAGAAGACAAAGTTTACAAATGGGATAGATTGACTAGGAAAAAGATCAATGAAAGTCAATAAACTCTATTTCAGATGTATCGATGGGCTGAAGAGATGTGTCAGTGGATAAGAACACTTATGCATGCATGAGGACCTGAGGATCTCTGTCTCAGATGTGGCTGCATATATCTATGACTTCAGTGCTGGGAGTGGTGGTGGGGTTAGAGACAGGAGAGTTGCTGGGGCTTGCAGCCCCTGAGTTTCAAATTTAGTGAAAGCTCCTGTCTTATGGAATTAAGGCAGAGAATGAGAAAGTAAGATACTCAATGACCTCATCTGGCCTACATGCTCTTGCATGTGCCCATAAATATAGTACATACATATGCATTGAAAACACACACATACACACATCTGGAGCCCATGAGGTCTAAATGTAGAGGATCAAGTCAACCAGAGTAGCCTGTGATGTTCTTTAGCAATGCTTGGTAGATAACAGGCAGAAGAAAAAATAGGGATGCTAAGATCATGTGCATCACAGAACAATCCAGAAAGTCCAAGTAAGAGACAACTTCCAGGCCTCCATTTCCAGTAAGGCAGTTTCAGTAGATTTGGATCAATTGTCTTTACTTTAAAGAAATACACAGTGTACCCACAGTGTGTGGGCAGAAGTCAGTCCAGTCTTGAGTGTGAGAATTACAGAAATCAAGGTTGGTCAGAGTGTCAGGGAAGAGGGCATTCTGTGACTACAGTGAACATATGTCTGAAATGGCAGCTATGGAGATTTAGTTAGCTCAGACAGTAGATAAAGTCAGAAAAACAGAGGGGAATATAAGGAAGGGAGATGAATAGTTAATTAACAATCCACAAAACAAAAATCTGCAAAAAAACCCTTCTGGGAAAAAATGGTTGTCCAGATAGTGACCAGAGAGTGGAACTTCAAAGATGCTTGTTTAAATTCTACTCCCTCCTGTGAACATGCAGCTGCCTACCATAGGAGCTAGGACTTCAGCCCAACTAGTACCACTGGGCTTTGGTTCTTTCCAGTGTATTTTCTCTGGATGTTTAGGAATGAAGTTAAATCTACTGTTTAAGCCTGGATGAGAGAGGGAAGAACGTGCACTAAATGAATTTCTCTAAGCATTTCTGCTAAAAGGATGATTTCTTAACCTAAAGGATTAGCCCTTCCTAGTGTGGGCTGTTGTCTGTGAGCACCTCTTGGCTATTGAGAACTATGGATGCTGAGGAAGTTGGTCAAGCTTTTGACTTGCAAATGTGAAGATGTAAGCTTGATCCATGAATCCTTGTGAAAAATAACCAGGTGTGGTAGTGTATGCTTTTGATTCTTAATTCGTGTGGCTCTGGGATCCTCTTGTCTCTGCTGTTGTTAACTCTGAGGTTGTAGACTATGTGTAGCCCAGGCTGGCCTTTTTTCATGTGTGATATGGATCCTAATTCAGGTCTTCATGCTTGCAAGGCACATTACTCACTGAGCCATGTCCCAGCCTCAAGAGATAAATCTGAGTCAGTAAAGGGCTAAAACATTGTGCTGTGTAAGAATCCAAATAAATATCATTTATTTCTTGTCAAAACTACCTAGCAACCATGTAAGAAAGAAGAGATTTGGGGCCCTGAGATGTAGTTGTGTATTTTACTGACTTAGTTCTTTGATATCTAGGACTCTCCTGCTTATTTCCTGAATACTTGGAGGACAAGAGCATTCTGATTATTGCCTTCCATAGTCTATTTTAGAAACCTCCCGGCTCTACAGTGAGAAGAAATTTGGTGCAGACCTAGAGATGCCAGGGCTTTATCGTAAGCTTCATAAAACAAGCAAAAAGAAAACAAAATTCTCCTGAGGTATAATTTCCATGCAGAGAAGTGTACAATTGTACAGTTTTCGGGAAAAGTGCTAAGTTGATCATCCATTGTCACAATGCACTTTTAGCATAGCCCCTCCATCCTGTTACATATCACAGTTAATGATCCAGGCCTCAGCAATTCTGCTTCAATGGACTTCTACAGGCCTTTTAAAAAATGTACTAAGAAATTAAAGAAAATTCTACTTCCAGGATATATTTTAGTAAAATAAAAGCTTACACATTAGCTTTGACCTCAAACCACCTAAGTGAAGCTGCTATTTTAATTATAGTTATAATGGCTTTAAAAATGAATTTGGTCATCAGGTCAGTATATTATTTGAAAAAAAAAATGTCCAATATGTCTAATAGTCTGCTTTATTCTCATAGACCCCCTTCTATTGCTAAAGGTTAAGTCAGGCATTTATTTAACCCATTAGGTTGTCCTTGATTTATGTGTAATTGTTACTTTAGAGATCTCTGAGGTAATCAAGGTGTCAGATGATGTAATGGAATCATGACAAAGTCCTCTTGTTAAAAGTGAATTATCACTTCCTATTTCCCTGGACTGACAACCTTTTATTATTGCTAACATTTACAAGGTGACAAATGAGCTGTCTTAGAAAACTCACTTGATTACTTTGGAAAGGGAAGCCTATTATTTTCATTCCAGTAATTTTCCCAAATGGTCATCACAGTTGAAGTGTTTTCTAAGAGAGTTCTTTCTATCAACTCCTTCATAATCTTTACTGAAAGTCAGAGATGTGTGATATGTTTAAGGGCAAAAGGCATGTGTTCTCCTCAAGGACATGGGCTTATTCTTGCTCTACAATTGACACAGAAAAAAAGCAAACATGAGTCCAATTTCATTGTATGCTGTCAAAATGAGATTTAAAAGTTTACTCAAAATATTTTTAAATATATGCTCAATGCACATCTGAGAGATAAACACCATCCTGTGGAAACAAGCCTGGCATGGTGGGATGAAGCCCCACGTGTCTGTCCTGGGGCACTGTGGCTCTAAGTGGGACAGGAGATTCACAGGAAGTGGCCGCGAGTCTTCTCACACAGTCCAACGGGCAGGTGGGGGCTGTGGGAAGCCTTTGCGGGCCCTGCCTGTGGGTGGGGGAGGGAGCCATTCTCAGAGAATGCACAGCAACTGTCTCTGTGGGTTCTATAGCCTGGGACACTGCAGCCGCCGCAGGGTGCCGCAGATGGGCTAGCCAGAGCGCAGCTGGGGTTCCCGCCGAGACTGGTTTTGGTGACTTGGGGCGCTGGGCTAGCTGTTTAGGCTTGGGTGAATGGGTACCATCTGGGAGTGCTGGAAAGCCCTCAGGGAGAGATTAGATGCGGCTCCTTAATCGAGGGCCAGATCCCTCGCTTCCCACCGCTGGTCCAGATGAAGAGACAGTCCATAATTCTAAGACGTTTATTTTCATCCTGTGGAGTGGCCTGGATGGAATTGTACCCCCACCTTTCTGGGAGAGGCAAGGCAGATATAGTAACTGAGAAGGGGCGTGGCTAAGCCTCTAGGTGTCTCATTAACATGAGGATGGCTTGGGGCTGCGTGGCCATGCCTCTACCTGAGGAGGGATGGTACGTGACTGAACTGGAGCCAAAAGCCTCCTGGGAGCATTGGCATAAAGTTTTCCGATCCCTCGTGGATTGTTCCACAGGGTTGCCCAGATTTTATACCTATACTCAACCGGGTGCCAGATTGCCTGTCACAGATCACTGCCCCACACCATCCTTTATAGGCATTTTTGGTTATTTTTCTATTTTTCCACACAGATTAATTATATTCATGTATATTGCATTAATTATTACATATTTCTGATTATACCACCCACATCAGCATTGATAGCCATGGATAAAGGGAGAATAGTTATAGAATAAAACCATTCTGGACACTTTAATTTTCTAGGTAAAGGGACAGATCTCTGTGTGACCTTTGTTTGGAACAAGAAGAGTAAGCATGAACTGCTTCTTGAATATCTGACCAAAATTCCTACCCTAAATGTTCACCACCAGTAAGGCATCCTGTAATTTGGGTGTGGTACCAGACTTTACCAGGTTCTATGCACACTAAATTTGCATTCTATAGGTCACTATGAGTGTGTAAAATTTACTAGATCAATTGCTCTGTGTGGGAAAGCCTCATGATTTATGGATAATGGTTTTATCAAATGGATAAAATAAAAAGAAAATTAAAGCCTGTAGTTTGTTGGCCTGATGCTATTTGTATTCTGATGTTAACACTGGTTCCTCAAGAGGGGTTGCCCCAGATGAGCAGACCATTATGTTCTCAGTGATGTCATGTAAACCTTCTCCCCAATCTAACTGGTCAATAAAACTCAAGAGCCTGTGTTTGGGCAGTGGAGAGAAAAGGTGGGACTGGAGGTTTGAGAGTAGGGGGCAGGTAGAGAGGAAGAGGAGAACAGGAGAGGGGAGGGAGGACAGAGGAAGATGAGGAGAAGCTATGATGGACCACAACTGAGTGGCCAGGAGAAACCTCAAGTCCAGGGGAGTCTTATAGCTGGGGAATAAGTTAGTATAGTGTTCGATCTGCCCAATCTAGGCATATAGCTTACAATTATAATAACTAGATTGTGTGTTTTGTATACTGGCTTAATAGGGTTGGAAATTCCAATAACAAAAACCCATATGCAGTTTCAGATCAAGGGTACTACAATGGAAAGATTGGAGATCTGGCTATGTTTAGAGGAAACTAAGAAGGCATTGCTAATCTCTTTTGTAGAGTAACAGAGACCAACCAACCAAACAAACAAATAAAACAACACACAAAAAACCCCCAAATTTCTCACCTAATGTATTGCTCTTGACTTTACCCCATCCTGGAAGATTCTCGCCATGATTACTGTGCATCCTGAATCTGAGAACCGAAGGACTGATTGTTACAGAGGAGTCGATGAGAATGCTGGGAAAGGAGTGGCCTCCTTAGAACAGTAGTCATGCATTGGTTGGTGTCCATGAGGACAGTCCTGCAGGAGCGAGGCATTGGAGGGGCTCACAGCTCTCTTAGGGAACAGAAGCTATTTGCCTGTGAGTTTTTATATGTGTGTGTTGGAAGCTTACCACTCTAGGTTTGAAGATCTTGGATCAAATATGGCATTGACTGAAGTGTAGACTGGGCATGTGTTCCATGTTACATTTAACTTCAATATAAAGTTTGAAGTAATTTTTCCCATGAGTGTATTCGAGTCCTTTTTCTTCAGGATTGGAGCTTGAGCTTCAGGATCAGAATCTTCTACTAGTTCTGGGCCAAGAATAGCTCAATGATACAGAAGCTTTCCCCCAGGGCAGAATGGCTTAACTCTCTCAACCACATTTAAGCTGGGGAGTTCTGCTTGGCAAGGGAGAATGTTTCTTTAGTATTTCAGTCAAGTGTGCTCCACAGTCCGTGTCAGATAACAGTAATGTTGCCATGTAATTCTGTTGGGATTTGTCTATTGCTGAATTTTTCTCATCAGCTCAGGCCATCTTTATCCAGTGCATGAGTTGTAGCTTCATGGCTACTCCACTTACTTCCAAACCATTCTTCAAAAAGATCATGGCCCTTGTAATATAAAATGTTATTATGTAAAGTCCTCTGTGATGCTCCAGAGTTGGCAAGACAAGAAACCCACAGCTTGTTGTGTCCTGGCAGACATTTTCCTAATCTGAAGCCAGAACCCCACTAACTCCATTTGCTTCCACTGGCTAACACTCAATTGATCTTTCTCTTTGCCCTGCTCTGCTTTAACGTTTTTATCTATTTGTTTATTTGTGGTGTGTGTGTGTGTGTGTGTGTGTGTGTGTGTGTGTGTGTGTGTGTGTCTGTGTGTGTGTGTGTGTGTGTGTCTGTGTGTGTCTGTGTGTCTGTGTGTGTGTGTATGCCATGTGTATGCCTCACTCACATGTTCAGGTCAGTGGACAACTTTCCAGATTCTTTTATTCTAGCAGGTGGGATCCAGGGAGCAAACACAGGTCACTCTTGGAAGCAAGCATCTACTCAAACCACTGAGCCATCACTGGGCCCCTAGTCATGACCTCAATCTGTATAGCACTCTGGCACACAGGCCTTTCTCTGCAATGTGTTTTCTTCATTTTATTTTTCTAATAACAACTGGCTGTTTTTAAAGCTTCAGCAATGTTGCTTTGGGTGGCAGGCTGTTCTCTTCACTTAAAATTCTTAAGCAATCTGGTTTTACCTCTATATAATGACTTGTTTTTGTCTCTTATTTATTTCCCTTCCAGATTGAGATCCTCCCGAGAGCAGGTAGAAGGTTTTGGTACTGGAGAGATGCATACTGTCTGCTGACTGCATAAATGAAGATTCCTATTTATAATGTGTTAAATGTAACTACTCTTCAAAGTGTACTGAGCATTGCATGTTGACTAAACACCTTTCTTGGAGCACAGTACTGATACTTTCTGTCTTGTTTCTGGAAATTCAGAGCTGCTTTTATCTGTTCTCTCTCTCTCTCTCTCTCTCTCTCTCTCTCTCTCTCTCCCTCTCTCTCTCTCTCATTCTTTGCCTTCTTTATTTTCTTTCCTTTTTAAAAATACAAGATCTCTGTACTCTCTGTAACCCAGGATGACTTGGAACTGAGTGAGTGAATAGCACAGGCTGGCCTCAGACTCATGAGTCCTGGGACTGCAGGTGTGAGTCCCCTATCTGGCAGATGTGAGTCACCCATCTGGCAAGTGTGAGTTCTCTATCTGGCAGGTGTGAGTTCCCTGTCTGGCAGGTGTGAGTTTCCTGTCTGGCAGGTGTGAGTTTCCTGTCTGGCTTCTTGCTCCTATGTAGTTTACTGCTCCTGTTTCTTCGCAGCTTGCTTGGTTTTTCTTTTTGACTAGTTTTCATTGATTCTATTATAATAATCAATTCTGATTAGGTTTGTCTAGCTTTCTAGATCTGTGAATGGAAATTTCATCCATTAGTTCTTTCATTTCTCCCCCCTGAGTTTCCTCTGCACTTTCCTTGAGATCTGAAAACCAGTGAGGCTCACACCAGAATGGTATGTCTCATCTCACTGCTGGCTGGAAATCAGCTCCTGACCCGAGGTTCCAGCAGGCCTGAAGGCCTTAGTGTGAACTTTACAGAAACAAGATCTTCTGCATGACTACATGGAAAAGATCACCTCAACTGGCATTTTAATACCACCTAAGCCTTAGACTACAGTGAATTTTCACCAGCTGTTCCAAGAACACCTCTGGCAAAAAGATCTCGTCTCATGCTTCATGTGTCTTTGTTCTTTATTTTTGTGGAAGGCATTTCTTCTTCACATAAGTCAGAATCAGTTGTTTGGAGGAACGCTCAGACACTTCAGTTTATCTTACATTGCCTCATGTCCTAGCATGGGTTTTGTTGCTGTGATGAGCACCATGACAAGGACTCGAGGAGGAAAGGGTTGCTTTTACCTTCCAGGCTACAGTCAGCTATAGAGAAGAGCCAAGGCATGGTCTCGGTGCAGAGGCTCCAAGCAGAAACCCCAGAGGATCTATCCCTCTTCATGGCTTGTAGTTTAGTTGATTCCAGATCCAGTCAAGTTGATGACCAGTTGAAGGCATAACACCTTGTCATTAGGTTTTATTCTGTATGATTAGCAGAAAAATGATGAAGTCGATACTATGCTGTTCTGGCATCCTTTAGAGTGCCACAGAATCTCATCCCATTGCAGGCAACTTAATTTTTCAGAACTTTAACAGAGACAATAAATTTGAATATTTAATTCTGCTACTTACTTTCTTTTGACACATCTAAGAAATAAACACACATACTTTACACTCTCTTGGTCACATTTTCCTTATACATAAAGCAGCAGCTAAATTTCCCTTCTGATTTTTTGCATGACATATTTATTTGTTTTAAAATATGTTTTTAATTAAAATAGAATTACATCACTTTTCCCCTTCCGTGCTCCCCTCCAGCCTCTCCCAGGCATGTCAGCAACCACCCTTTTCCCCACTCTTAAGCTGATAACCTTTCTCTCTCAATTATTATTGCTACATATGTGTGCCACCCCAAAACTTAAGTCTGTTTATATCATTTGTGTATATATGGCTTCATGGCTGACTACTCTGTGTTGGACAACCAACAACTGGGCTCATCTCTGGGCAATCACTGGAAGGGGCTAATTCTCCTTTTCTAGCACTCATCAGTTGCCTGTAATTTTATGCCTAGGGGGTAGCACCTACAAAATTTCATGCTTACACAATAATATGTTCATTGATATCACCATGGTTTTAGTCTTGTTTATGAAGACATTTCTAGGAGAAGCTGTTCCACAACTGACTTTCTGGTTCTCACAATTTCTCTACCCCCTCTTCTGAGATGTCCCCGGGGCCATAGATGCAGGAGCTGTCATATAGATGTATCTATTGAGGTTGGACGCTCCATGCCCACTGATGTCCATTGTGTCCAGTTGCAGTTTTCTGTGACAGTCTCAATTTACTGTAAAGAGGTTTCCTTGATGAGAGATGGTGGCTGCACTTATCCAGGCAAGGCAGCTCCTGGACCTCCTTTGATTTTCATGAAGACTAAGAATTTATAGAAATAGTATGTAGAAAAATGGAGTAATCTTTCTCAACAACCCTTCTCAATTCCTCCTCATTCGCTAAGTACTAAGCAGGCTTTTATTTGCATGCTTGGGTTTCTGCTATTGTAGATCAATATTTCCCCATTCATACAATGGAATAGAGATAGGTATTTTGGCTTAGCAATGGGAATTACAGGCTGTAAGAAAGAAGGTCAAACTATCATTGTAAATCAAAGTAGCTAGTTTTAAAAGGGTAGAGGTTTTTTCCCCATAGTAAGTTATATCTCTAAAAGACTTAACAATGCTGTAAAGGGTCTGTGAGGCCAGATACCAGTGTTTTTAGAAGCAGCAGAATTGTTGCCACCTGCATGGTTTGAGCACAAGGATAAAGTGCTTTGGATGCTCCCCTCCCCATCCTTCATCCTCTGTGACCTGGGCCTTCAGTTCAGATATAACTCTTTATAAAGTTCCCATCAAATAAAAATGGTTACATTACTGTATATTGGTTATTTCTGAATTGCCATACCAGTTCATCTTAATAGCAGAAAGGTGAGCAAGCCTTGAGCAATGATGTAGGCCCATGGTGGATGGCTATAAATTAGAGAACCAGATTCTTGTGGGTGGAGATTGGGGAAGTTTGGGCAATTTGGGGAATACTGGGAAGGTGGCCATTAGAGGTTTAATGGGTCTTGAGTGTTGGAGGAAAAGAAAAACGGGAAGAGAGAAATACCACGTTAGGTATTCTATGACACATGCAAGTTCTGTTATCTGTAATACATCTTCTAATACGGCTTAGCCTCCTAAGGCTGTTGTAACAAATGACCACAGGCTGGCGAAATAGCATAGATTCATTATCACACAGTTTTCAAAGTCAGGAGTCCAGGATCTGCATTTTACAGGCTTGTGCTCCTTTGAAGGCTGTAAGCAAGGGTCTTTCCTGGCTTGTTCTTAGTTTCTCATACCTCCTCAGTATAACTATTGTTATAATAGTTCCCGGTCATTCCATTAGGACCAGCTCTGATCTAGCATGGCTTCCTCGATGGGATTAATAGCAGATGTGAAACAACTCAAGTAAAGAAGAGTTTACTTCAGCTTACAGTTTGATGTCATACTGTCTAGTGTGACATGGAAGGTGAGGATTAGGCAAGTTGTCACAATGGGTCAGCTGTCAGGAAGCAAAGAATGGACAGAAAGTGGACCTGGGCTGTAAGACCCCAACCCCCACCCTCAGTGATCTATTTCCTTATAAAAAGTTCCATCTTTTAAAGGTTCTGTAACCTTCTGAAACTTCCTCCATCTGAGGTCTGGGGGCTCAGATACTCAAGGATATGGAGGGCATTTCACATTCAGACCCCAATAGCCTCATTTTAAAATAATTTGTAAAGATCTTATGTAGGAGTTAGGTCACCTCACAGGTCCTAGGTAGATAGGAACTCTTTTTAAGAGAAGGGGACACAATTTAACCCAGTACACTTAGTTTCCCCATCAAAGAAATAAAAGATCTATTACTTACACACACACACACACACACACACACACACACACACACACACACATATGCACACACACACACGCACATGTGCACACAGTTTGTTCTATTCAGCCTTATTATCTATGAAATGGAGAAGTTTACCAATGATCGACTCCAAGGGTGAGTGTAAGAAGGTGTTTATGAACCTTTAACTTCTCATTTTTCTTTCTTTCTTCAATATCCTGTATCCCTTTGGAGGGGTTATGGCTTCTTCAATCAGTTGTGGTTAAAGGCTGGGTTATCATGGATACACCCTTCCTTGGTTAGAGGACATTTAATTGACTTAATAGATAAAATTAGATAGATCATTCAAAACAACAACAACAACAACAACAACAACAATAACCAGAACTTCTGAATGTAGAGTTACTCTGTCATACGATCATTATTAGTGCAGGTTCTACAGATGGCCTGGCAGATTGGTCCCCTCACCCTGTGCACCGTGATTCTGAGAATTAGTTTTCTCGTCTCTCAGTTTCCTTATGTGTGAAATAGGAATCACTGCCTACCATGTGCCTGCTACTGTATTTGCCTTTGGGTATCCGTTAGTGTATACAGTCTGCCTACCAGGAGCCTTGAGGTTTGGAGAGAGAAGCAATATAAACAGAGACAAGTGGACATTGCAGTGCATTCTGATGTATACTTATGTATCACATAAAATGCTCAAATTTGCCTGAGCACATAACTGGGAGCACGGTCATATGAGCACTGACTTCTCTCAGTAGCAGTGCTCTGAATACGCTACCTCTGTAGATTCTGATTCCTCTTTGTCAAGATATTAGCTTCTGCTTCATTTCAGATCGTATGTGTTTCTACTCTCCCTACAACACGCTAAGCTTCTAGCATGCTAGCGTCCTTTCAGTGAACATCCTTTTTGTTAGGCTCCACGCTGGCTGGTTTCCAGAGCTTGTTGAGGAATTACATAAGATCATGTCCATAAAGCCGGTACGTGTTCAGTTGGCAGTAAATGTGGGAATGCAGAAGATGTAGCTTAGTGGTACAGTGCTTTCATAGCATGCACGGTGCCTTTGGTGTGGTCCCCAGACTGCAAAAGACGAAATGGTAGTTACAAGAGGCACAGCTGGGGTACACTGAGAGTTGGAATGATAGCAGTAAATTTCTGTAAATAAGTCAATAAGCAGAAGTAATAAATTTGGCAAGTGGATTTTTTGTGAGAAAGTCCCATGAGAACTTGCTATGCTGATAAAGGAGGGCAGGCTTTCATTTGTAGGGCTGCAAATTTGGGAATCTTTGACAGATCAATCTGAAGAACAAACAGAATTGAGGGCTGAATGGAACAGATTCCAGACACTGTTTGTTGTTGACAGCGATGCCCCCAGAAGACTGAAGCACATATTTGCAGTTCCATTTAGAAGCAAATGCTACTTCTTTTGTATTGCCCAGAGAGCAAATTCTATAAAAACAACCTTTGAAGAAAATGGCCTTTGTTCCTGGCACAAAAGACTATGAAAGGAAACCTAATAAAGAATGGAAGAGCCTTTTGTTCAACATGCATCCGTGCAGACTCATTATTTCAAGGTGCAAAGGTGTACACCTGAAGCCCAATGGGAAAGGCAATATCGTGCTGATGGAGGCAGGGTCCTAAATAGGCACATGCATATTCATGGCTTGCCAATTATTCTTTTGAAGTTGGGTAAATTATGCATTTGAAAACTAACAACTGAAAGTATGACTGAAGCCTTCAGCACCCTGAGATAGAGACGGAAGGAAAGCGGATTACTGCAACTGCGCCTTTCCTGTCAACTTTCTCTGATTTTGTTTCTAATCACCAATCCTTGCCCAGCACTTTTAACTACCTCCATAGCCCAATTACCCCTCAGGCCTGGGGAACCGGCAATGCGCGAGCTGCACTAGGCTTAATTGTCAAGCATAGACTTGGTGTTTGAAGATAAGCTCCTATTTTGAATTAAGGGCTGAGACTATTGTCAACTTCTAACACTTCACTGGGAGATCAACTTGTCATCATTGCTCACTCTGCTAGCACCCGTGAAGTTTATATTTTTGTCACATACTGTCCTGTGTGTTGGCTAATTATGAGTAATTACTCTTCAGCTCTCAAGCTAGTATAGAAGACAGGCTAAAAAGGAGAGAAGAAAAATAGTATTGTTTCCAAGTTGTAGTATGTGCTATGAGAAAAACAAACAAGGTGAGGCATGTGGAGAGAGCTCATTTGACAAAGTGTAGGCTGTGCCAGGATGAAGACCTGAGTCCAATCTGAGAGCCCACATAAAAAGCTGAGTGTAATTCCATATGGTTATAACTCCAGCACCAGGAAGGCAGAGACTGGCTCATAGCTGGAACTTCTTGGCAAGCCAGCCTAGCCTACCTGGTGAGTTCTAGACCATTGAGAGACTCTGTCAAAAATGCAAATTAGATAGTGCCTGACATAGAGCACCTGAGGCTAACCATCATCCTACACACACACACACACACACACACACACACACACACACACACACTGTACCCATACATACTCGTGCACCTATGCACAGAGAAACATACACACAGACATAGAAAAATGAATGAAGGGGAGGAGGAGGGGGAGGAGGAGGAGAGATCAAAGTGGAGGTTCTGCGAGGTTCTGTCTATTTACAAGAGTACACTTAGTGATAAGATCTTCTCTATATGGTACGGGATGCAGTTATGAGTGATAACTGGTCCTAGGCCTCAGGAAGATCATTCTTGGGAGTTAAGGTCCTCACGGATGCCTGGCTGTGCACTGAGGTCCGAGTATCTGCATGTGTGGTGTATGTTTTGGGGAATAGTTTTTTGTTGGTGATGACTTTTCCATTACCTTTTTGGTATTTCTTATTTGAGAGTTATTCAGTTCTCCTACTTTGCTTAATAGATAGATAATATGAAACCTGTAAAGTCTGAATGTTCACTGTAGGGTGCTTCTCTGATTGGAGACCTTATGGACAACTGTCTGGGCCTCTAAAGATTTGGGTACCTACTCCATTTGCCCTTTCTGAGGCCATATATCTTTTTCCTCATCCTTGTCCTCTCCTGGGACTCAGAACTAACAAACCATGAGCCTCCAGTGTGATGCTATCCATCATGGCAGGTAAGGCATGGTGGAGCTCTTGGTAGTGAAAACAGTAGAATGATCTTGAAAAATAATTGTACTTTTCTGAGTTGTGGTACAATTCTCTTGAACCTCTCCAAATCTCTCAAGGCTCTGATGAAAATGGAATGGAGATGGATTAGAGAAGGCAAAAGGCACTTGAAATCTAACACATAAGACTGTTCCTCTACTGCACTCAAGTTCTGGGGATAATAGCTAAAGCTTCAGTAAAGGAGAAGAGCCCATGAGCAAATAGACGGATGGCTGGGTGGAGATGGACCATAAACAATAGCAAAGTGTTCTCTGGGGAAGGTTGCCCTACACTGGGAATTTGATTTGTTCCCTCCTGCAGTGGATAAATCTGTAATTTCAGAAGGATCTAGTAGTGTGAATCTGTTCATAAATACTGGCCTTGCTTAGCTAGCTTACTTGGCTCTGATTCTGTACTTACCAAGCAGTTGTGTGCCCATAATTTGACTTCCCAAATAGATCTGCCTACGCTGAGAGCATATTTTGTCACGCTGACAGATACATTTCAGATGCACAGACTGGTTCTATTTTTCACTGGAAATGAACAAGTTGGGTCTCTGTTTGTACTTCAGCCAGGGGTGAGTTTAGTTTCCTAGAGTTATTTTCCCTGCATCTGATCTATTCCATGACAAGGATGGAATAAATGGTCTGTACTTTCAGAACTGAGGATTAGATCGGGAGCTGTGGGATTCATCCAAAGTATTCTTACTCTCTTAGGGGACCACTTAGCTGTAATGATGGCATATTCACAAAATGACAGAGAAGACGCTCATACTTCAGAGAGTTGAGGTTAAGGTAGACTGTTACTTTGATTTTATAAAGGGACTTTTTAGGAGGGGATTCCAATCTCATTGAAGATTGTGGGTAGTAAACTTACTACTACACTACAGGACCACGCCATGGATACTGGGGAAATGGATAAGGGTGAAAGCAGGCTTCAGACTTGCTCAGAAGGGAGCATCAAAACTATACTGGATAAGACTCCCAACGAGGCATCTGCTTTTCTAAGATTGCTACAGGAGAGTTACTCTATGTAGCCTTAAAAGCAGATAGTGGATTAAAATAAGACTTTTCTAATCTTGCTAATAAAGAAGCATTGTAGTAACACACATAATTGGTGACAGGACCAGAAGCAAATATGGTTCTCAAAGCAGAATACCTGGTCATTGCACTGTGGCCATTGCTATAGTCACATGAGTCTCATAGTAACCTTTTCTGTTGGTGCAATAAAACTACTGACAAAAGAAACTTAAGGGTGTAAGTGTTGGTTTGGCTTACAGTTCATCACGGTGGGAAAATCATAACAGCAAGACTGCTTACATTCTATAGCCAGAAAACAGAGAAATGAATGCTTGTGCTGTTCTTAATCTCTCTCTCTCTCTCTCTCTCTCTCTCTCTCTCTCTCTCTCTCTCTCTCTCTCTCTCTCTAGCTCAGGATTCCTATCCATGAATCAGTACATTCACAGTGTATAGATCTTTCCTTTTCGGTTAACATAATATACACTACCACTCAGGCACGCCCAGAGGCTACCTAATCGAAATGATCTTTTATAGGATGTTAAGAGGCTGTTCCTTTTAGGTAATTCTTGATCCTGTTAAAATGTGACAATATCAATATGCATGAACTTTATCATGATGAATTTTCAACAGGGAATGTCTTAAGCAAACACATCTAGAAATTCAAATTTTAAAAGTCTGTAGAAGCCCCAGGGAATGGAGATTGGCAGGACTATCCTCCTCCTTTTCATCTAAGACTGACCACTGCCCCCCCCCCCCAAAGCAGGCAAGACCAATATTTGCAGTGTCTTTGTAGTAACAGAGCTGTTCAATTGAAGTTCTCAATTAAATCCAACCATCTTCCTTGACATTGGTCTTCCATTACTCACAGGCCACATGGATGAATGTACAGGCAGAAGATAAGGTTACAGGTCCTACTGACTCCAGAAGGCATAGTACAGCTAGGGTAATTAGACAAGGGACCATTCTGCCACAAAGTTACAAAGCGTGGTCAGCTCATGAGAAAAATGTTGAGAAATCTGCCCAGTGAAGGACAGAATTCAACAATCCAAATGTGGCTCAGTGAAACAGGACTTTGAGAGAGAAGTTGGAAGAGGATGTATATCATAAGTTTTTCCCATTAGAATATAATCAATCTGATTATAAGAAGCTTCCCATCATCAATAGAACCAATTTCTGACTTATTGTCAATGCAAGGGTCTGCCTGTTTTGCTGTCTACTCTATTCCCCAAGCTTTAAGTACATGCCAGGCACATAGTAGGAAGCACTTAGGAAATACTTCAGAAAATGGATGAAGCACCATTTAAAAAATCAATTTATTCTTTGAAAGTTTCATGCATTTATATAAAAATTCTGTTCATACCTGTTTTAGTTAGGGTTTTACTGCTGTGAACAGACACCATACCATGACTAAGGCAAGTCTTATAAAGGACAGCTTTTAATTGGGGCTGGCTTACAAGTTCAGAGGTTCAGTCCATTATCATGAAGATGAGAGTATGGCAGCCCTTAGGCAGGCACGGTGCAGGCAGAGCTGAGAGTTCTATATCTTTATCTGAGGGGTGGTGGTGGAAGACTGAATTTCAGCAGCTCGGGTGAGGGTCTTAAAGCCCACACCCACAGTGACATACCTACTCCAACAAGGCCACGCCTCCTAAGTGCCACTCCCTGGGCCGAGCATATACAAACCATCACAACCCGGTCACTCCATTCTCTCTTATAATCCCTCTACTACCCCATTTATACCTTCAAGGCCTCATTTTCTTTTCCTGTCTTTTTGCTTTGTCTTGGGTTTTCTTTATGGCTCACTGGTCTAACCAGGGCTACTTGCATGGGTATAGGAAAGATGCCGGGCAGTGGTGGTGCACGCCTTTAATCCCAGCACTTTGGAGGCAGAGGCAGGTGGATTTCTGAGTTCGAGGCCAGTCTGGTCTACAGAGTGAGTTCCAGGACAGCCAGGGGCTACACAGAGAAACCCTGTCTCGAAAAACTGAAAAAAAAAAAAAAGAAGCTATCTACTAGAGAGCATAAGTGGCTCATTAATGGCTCCATCGCTGAAGACTTCTCTTCCTTCCACCGTCTCTGACTACTCCATGAAAGCCTAATCCATTTATGATTAACTGTTGATTACTTCAGCTTTGTGTGGGCCTTAGGCAGGTCATGGCAGTCTTGTGAACTCATGACTGCCTGAACCATGTCATGCTCTAAGATAGCATTTCATGGCTTTCTCCCTATTTCATGTCTCTTAATACTCTTTCCTCCTCTTCTGTGATATTCCCTGAGCTTGCAGAGGGTGATAAGAACCAGCACTTTCTCTCAGCAGCTTTCTGTTTCCTTCAGATGCTTCATTGTCTTGTAGGTGATTTAAAGTTTTAAGCCCCACCCCCAAACTCCAGGCCATCTTTTGCTTTTACAGTGAGGTTTTTTTTTTTCCTCCTGGAAAAATCCTTTAAATACCTTGGTGTTTACTTCTATATTTCATGGGTTGTTAAATTATAAGAGATATTGATAGAAATTGTAGAAACTCCTACATATCAACCTGAATGCCCCCGGGTTATCTTACTTAAGAAAGGATTAGCAAAGCTTTGGAGACTGTAGGGGATCTCCATTACAAATGAGCTTGTTATGAGCAGAGGGACCTGAAGAGCCCAGGAGAAACTTAAGGGAATTTTTAAAAAGTTGAGCTGCCACACTTGTCTATTAAGCAGACAAGATATGTAGACATTGAACTTTTTTTAAAGACATATTTTAGAGAGGGTAGAAAATAGCCCAGTTTGAGAAGATCAATGATTACCTTTCAAATTATATAAAAAGCAAACATTTCATTTCAAGGCAACACTCTCAACTTCTGAGCAAGAAGGGTGTTGGCTGTCAGAACCTTGGGTGTTAGTAACAGCAGATGTCAGAGTCAACCTTGCTCTGCTTTTTTTCTCCTCATTGTTGGGCTTCATCCTTTTAGAGAATCTTGGCTTTAGTCTGTTTTTCTGAGTTGGTCACAGTGTCTTAGTTCATCTAATACCAAGTATCTTCCAGGTCCCAAGCATCTTCTTTGACAGAAGGTAAGACAGATATGGTCCATGCCCTCCTATAATTCATCATTTGTAAGAGTGTGACATGCAGTTCGCAGCTGTAGACTGCAGTCTACATTGTCCAGGAAGTAGAGGGCTAGGGGAAAAGTTGCAAACTGATGATCAAGAGGTTGTAGGAGAATCAGGCAGGATAGAAGTGAGAGAGGACTAGGAACATGGAGGTGACACACACTAATTCAGATGGAGAAGTCGCAGGTTGAGAATTGGGAATAACAATTTATGAGAATACAGATGGTCATACAGATGAAGAAGAATGATATAGGCCATAGAAAAATAAGAATGGTTTGAACTGTGAGTGTGTGAGATCCTGGGAGGAGGGACAAGTGGTCCACCGGGATGTTCATGACTCTTGGAGAAGACTGAAGGGATTGGTACTTTGCTCAAGCACTGAGTTAGATGAGAATACTACACATACTGGGTTATGGGAGCTCACTTTTCAGGAACAGCCTGGACGGGAGATGCATATTAGGGTATTATCAAAATTGAGATAGAAACGTAATTGCATCCGATTACTCAAGGGTATATGTTAAAAGAAGAGATGGGGAAAGCATAGGATCCCATTAGACAGGTATGCTTACATGATGGACAAAGAGCTGCCTCCAGAAGATTCAAAAAACCAGTAATCAGCGTAGCTGGGAAACTGTCCATGCAGGTCACAGGAGTGAATGATTTAAGGAAATTTGGTGAGAAGACCAGAAACAAGTTGAGAGAAGTTATCATCAGAGGCATAGTAAAGCAATGTGAGGTGTTGGGAACGAACAATGTTTGATGAGGAATGGAAGACAAATATTAGAGCAGCAAATGTGGACAGTGGTGTCTGGAGCCTGGCTTTCTAAACTGTGGGTTGAAGTCTGGCAGCTCTATCCCGTGTTCTGGTCGGACTCCTCTGAAGCCTTGCCTCTGAACACAGGATGTTTGTCCTTTCCCTTGTGTGTGCCATCCTGCCACACGACATCGGTGAGCACTGCCCCACACACCTTGGCATGGATATGTGATTATTCTCTACAGTCTTTCACACCATGTATAGGCAAATCTCTGCTTTTAAGGAATGACAATGATTTTGCTGTCATTTTAACCTTACTTAATATTAATTTAATTTAAATATTTTGCTCTAAATAAGGCCTTCCAAAGACAATGGGACTTGCACACATATAAAGTAACATCAATTGTGCTAGCATACACAGGGCCTGCACAGGATTAAGTTGGATGAGGTCCCAGAGCTGAGAGGGGAAGTGGACATGTATCACCATTCCTAAGCTAAATGATAGCTCTAATCAACAATCACTTGCACAGGAAAAAATACGTTTTCTCCAACAGAGTCTCACTGGGTATAAAAGCATAGTTGGCAGTGGGCCCCATGCCCGGCAGTAATGGCCAATCTGAAACAAAGTCAACAGTATTTCCATTCATTCTCATGGCCACCTACCATCTCTCCTGTCCTTCCCCACACCTGATCCTGAACACCCCCTTCCCCTTCCTTCCGCCTCCCTCTTAGTTCCCTCCCTCCATCTGCCGGTTATGATTATTTTATTCCCCCTTTTAAGTGAGACTCAAGCATCCTCAATTGTGCCTTCCTTCTTGTTTAGCTTCTTTGGATCTGTGGAGTGTAGAGCATGGGTATCCTGTAGCTTATGGCTAACATCCACTTATCAGTGAGCACATTCCGTGCACTTCTGTTTGGAACTGGGTTATCTCACTGAGGATGATATTCTCCTCATGTATTTGCCTGCAAAATTCATGATGTCCTAGTTTTTAATAGCTGAATAGTATACCGTTGTGTAGATGTACCACATTTTTCTTTATCCATTCTTCTGCTGAGGGACATTTAGTTTGTTTCTAGTATTTGGCTATTATGAATAAAGCTGCTATGAACATAGTTGAGCAAGTTTCTTTGTGGGATGATGGAGATTCTTTTGGGTACATGCCAGGAATGTATAGCTAGTTGTTGAGGTAGAGCTATTCTCAGTTTTGTGAGAAACCACCAAATTGATTTCCATAGTGCCTGTGCAAGTTTGCACTCCCGCCAGCAATGGGGGAGTGCTCCCCTGGTTTCACATCCTCACCAGCATGTGCTAGCTCTTGAGAATTTTTTATCTCACTCTTTCTGATGGGTGTGAGATGGAACCTCAAAGTTGTTTTGATTTGCATTTCCCTGATGACTAAGGACTTTGAACATTCCTTTAAGTGTTTCTCAGCCATTCTAGATTCTTCTGTTGAGAATTCTCTATTTAGTTCTGTACCCCATTTTTTAATTGAGTTATTTGGGTTGTTGGTGTCTAACTTCTTGAGTTCTTTGTAAATTTTGGATATTAGCCCTCTGTCAGATATAGGGTTGGTGAAGATTCTTTCCCAATCTTTTTTATATATATTTTTTAAATGTATGTGTTTATCTCTTGGTATGTATGCCTGTACACATGTACATATGTACATATGTATGTAATGTATATATGCATGTATGTATTTTTATTTCTTTGTTTTTATTTTATTTTTATCCTAGTTTTGTTTGCCTATTTTTTTTTGTTTTTGTTTTTTTTTTTTTTGCCTTTTTTAAGAGAGACAAAGAATGCATGGAATTGGATGAGTGGGGAAGTGGGAAAGATCTGGAAGGAGAGGAGGCTGGGAAACTGATTAGAATATATTGTATGAAAAATTTATTTTAAATTTAATATAATTATTTTTCTACCATTGTTCCTTAGCATACAAGTATAAAATTAGTATAATGTTCAATTATATTGTGTAAAATCTCTGATTTCTCAGAATTGCAATTTGGATTACTGTCTTGAATTTCATAAAATCTGTTAAATGAATTTCGGCTTAGAATTAGAACAGAATTTCCAACAATTTCTGTAATGTCCCTCAACAGCCTTTTGCCATTTTGTTTTACATACTATGTGAAGTAGGGTTCTCAGTATTGATAATTTGAAAAACTCTGAACATCAATGCACTCTGAAAGACACTGAAGTTGCTCTATGCCCTTCTTTATTAAATACTTACCCAATATTTAATTCCTTATGTGAACATAAATATTTACTTCATTAGTATGCAAAATTGTTTTAATCTTTAAAATTATATTATAAAGAATTATTAATTTTTGAGACAGACACTCATGTGTCCTAGGCTGATGCAAATTCTCTGTAGTGGAGAATGATTCCTTGTTGCCTAACATTCTTGCGTTTATCTCCTGAGTGATGGATCTACGGGTGTGTACTGACAAAACTGCTTTATTTGGATGTGGTAGTTTGAATAAGAATGGCACCCATAGTCTCATACACTTGGATGCTTAGTCTCCAGAGAGTGGAACTGTTTCAAAGATTAGAAGGTGAGGTCTTGTTGAAGTAGGTGTGGTTGGAGGAAGTGTGCCACTGGGGATGGGCTTTGAGGTTTCAAAAGCCCATGTTAGATCCCATCCCTTTTCTTGCTGCCAACGGATCAGGATGTAGAATTCTCAGCTACATCTCCAGCGCCGTGCCTTCTACTCACATACTGTCAAACTCCCTCCCATGATGAATACAAGGTAAGCCTCTTAAATCATAAGAAAGTTCTTGCTTCCTTTTTTATTTATAACATGCTTTCTTTCTAAAAAGCTGCCTTGGTTCTGGTGTCTCTGCACAGCAGTCAAACACTGATGATGATGGTGGTATTGGAGATCAAGATCAGGTCCTTGTGCATGCTAGGTAAATATTCCACCAACACAGCCACATCCAAGCCCAAAGAATTCTTTTTATTTATTTATTTATTTATTTATTTATTTATTTATTTGTTGATACTTTATTTACATTTCCAATGTTTCCCCCTTTCTAGGTCTCCTCTTTGGAAACCACCTATCCCCTCCCTCTCTCCCACCTCTATAATGGAATTCTACCTCCCACCCACCCGCCTGCCCACTCCCATATTCCCACCTTGACATTCCTCTTTACTGGGGCCTCTCCTGCCCCTGATGGCCAACAAGGCCCTCCTCTGCCACATATGTGGTCTGAACCACGGGTCCCTCCATGTGTATTCTTTGCTTGGTGGTCCAGCCTCCATGAGGACCTGGGGGGTCAGGCCAGTTGACACTGTTGCACCCTCCATGAGGCTGCAGACTCCCACAGCTCCTTCAGTCCCTTCTCCAACTCCTCCATCTGGGACTTCACTCTCAGTCCAGCAGCTACTGTAAAGTGAAACTTGGGTATTCTGAACGTTTTGGCTAATATCCACTTATCGGTGAGTACATACCATGTTCGTTCTTTTGTGACTAAGTTACCTCGCTCAGGATGATATTTTCGAGTTCCATCCATTTGCCTGCAAATTTCATTAAGTCATTGTTTTTAATAGCTGAGTAGTATTCCATTGTGTAAATGTACCACATTTTCTGTATCCACTCCTCTGATGAGGGACATCTGGGTTGTTTCCAGCTTCTGGCTATTATAAATATGGCTGCTATGAACATAGTGGAGCATGTGTCTTTATTACATGTTGGAGCACCTTCTAGGCATATGCCCAGGAGTGGTATAGATGGGTCCTCAGGTAGTATTATGTCCATTTTTCTGAGGATCTGCCAAACTGATTTCCAGAGTGGTTGTACCAACTTGCAATCCCACAACAATGGAGGAGTGTTCCTCTCTCTCTACATCCTCGCCAGCATCTGCTGTCACCTGAGTTTTTGATCGTAGCCATTCTGACTGGTGTGAGGTGGAATCTCAGACTTGTTTTGATTTGCATTTCCCTGATGATTAAGGATGTTGAGCATTTCTTTAGGTGCTTCTCATCCCTGCAAATTTCTTCAGTTGAGAATTCTCTGTTTAGCTCTGCTCCCCATTTTTTGATGGGGTTATTTGGTTTTCTGGAGTCTAACTTCTTGAGTTCTTTGCATATGTCGGATATTAGCCCTCTGTCGGGTGTAGGATTGGTAAAGATATTTTCCCAATCTGTTGGTTGCTGTTTTTTCCTATTGACAGTGTCCTTTGCCTTACAGAAGCTTTGCAATTTCATGAAGTCCCATTTGTCGATTCTTGATCTTAGAGCATAAGCCATTGGTGTTCTGTTCAGGAACATTTCCCCTGTATCCATGTGTTCGAGGCTTTTCCCCACTTTCTCTTCTATTAGATTCAGTTTATCTGGTTTTATGTGGAGGTCCTTGATTCACTTGGACTTGAGCTTTGTACAGGGAGACAGGAATGGATCAATTCACATGTAGACTGCCAGTTGAACCAGCACCATTTGTTGAAAATGCTGTCTTTTCCCCACTGGATGGTTTTAGCTCCTTTGTCGAAAATCAAGTGACCATAGGTGTGTGGGTTCATTTCTGTGTCTTCAATTCTATTCCATTGATCTACCTGCCTGTCGCTGTACTAATACCATGCAGTTTTTATCACTACTGCTCTGTAGTATAGCTCGAGGTCAGGAATGCTGATTCCCCCAGAAGTTCTTTTGTTGTTGAGAAAAGCTTTTGCTATCCTGGGTTTTTGGTGTTCCAAATGAATTTGAGAATTGCTCTTTCTAAGTCTATGAAGAATTGAGTTGAAATTTTGATGGGGATTGCACTGAATTGCTTTCGGCAGGATGGCCATTTTTACTATATTAATTCTGTCAATCCATGAGCATGGGAGAGCTTTCCATCTTCTGAGGTCTTCGATTTCTTTCTTCAGAGACTTGAAGTTCTTGTCATACAGATCTTTCACTTGTTTGGTTAGAGTCACACCAAGATACTTTATATTGTTTGTGACAATTGTGAAGGGTGTCATTTCCCTAATTTCTTTCTCAGCCTGTTTATCCTTCGAGTATAGGAAGGCTACTGATTTGTTTGAGTTAATTTTATATCCGGCCA
>CM052706.1:103020395-103085092 GCA_028551405.1 Uromys caudimaculatus | reverse complement strand
AAGGCCCTTGGGCCTTACGATGTTAGAGGCCTCAGTAAAGGGGAATGTCAAGGCGGGAAAATGGGGATGGGTGGTCGGGCGGGGGGTGGGAGGTGGAATTCTCTCCTAGAGGCAGGTTTGGGAGGGGATGGGGGGTATCCAAAGAGGAGACTCAGAAAAGGGGAAACATTGGAAATGTATATAAAGTATTAAAAATAAAAAAGGAGGGGAAAAAAAAAAAAGAAGAAATACCCAAAAAAGTTGGAGTAGTTCTCTTTTTATATAGTTTTCAGCTTTTTATACCAGTAGTCAAATAAACAGAGACACCATGGCGGAAGGGATAAAAAAAAAAAAAAAAAAAAAAAAAAAAAAGACTTTAGCCAGATAATAAAAAGTCTATTCTTAAAAAAAAAACAAAAAAACAAAAAAACAAAAAACAAAAAACAAAAAAACCCAAGAAAAAGGCACAAGAAACAGACACAAGCATGCAGAGACTCGTTCATTCACACATTCAGGAACCTCATAGAAATACTCAACCTGAGATTTTAATATTTACCCAAATGACCTGCAGGTAAAAAAGAGAAAAATATTAATAAGATAAAATAAAATAAAAACAAAAGATAAGATTAAAGAAAAGTCCTGACATGACTTTTTGAGACAAGGAAGCTCCAGAAATGCCATTATTGAGTTTGACTTCTGTTGGCTATGCAGCCTATCCTTAAGACTACATGGTTTCCCAGGAGATTCCCTTGGAGAAAACTACATTTTCATTTGCAAGTGTTTATCAATTGGAGATAGTTTCAAGGTTAGGGCTAGGGCATGTGTCCTGTTGCTCATGTTGTGTTTAGAAGGCCTTATTTCCTTGGTGTCCTCCACATTTTCTGGCTCTTACACTCTTTCTGACTCCTCTTCCACAGGCTTTCCTAAGTAAGGCCCAAGATGAAGGATTACATGGAGACATCCCTTTAGGACTGAGTCTTCCAAGGTCTCTCACTCTCTGCATATTATCTGGCTGTGGGTCTTGATATTTGTTCCCATCTGCTTTAGGAGTAGACTTCTCTGATGATGGCTGATCAAGGTACTGATCTATGAGTATAGTAGAATGCCACTGTAGTCATATTATCAATGTGTTCCTTTAATAGAAAGTAGATTTTGATTTTACCCTACGTTCCTCACCCATTTATATCATGGAGTGGAACTTATTAGATAGTATACTTCCAAAAGTTTGGTGCTGTCATTGCACTGGCATCCCTTACAGGCAGGACACCATTTTAGATGAAAAGGTTTGTGGCTGGGTTGGTGTTTATATTTATCCTAGGATAGTATTCAGAGTAACTACCAGTACCAAAGACTCTGGGACATAGGGGAGAAGGCTCCAAGTATGCACCAGCTTGGCTTCTCCAAGTTGAGTATGTTGTGTAGGTGTTGTCTTCAGCAGTTGGGCCTTGGCACTGGGTTGTGGAGAGCAATCTGTAGCCTTGGCAGCAGCCTGAGTGTTGGATACAATGGTGTGGGATGTGGAGTGAAGTCCCACTTCCGCCCCAGGCACTCGAGCCTCTGGGAGGGACAGGATGCAGGCAGTTTGACTGCACATACCCCCATGGACTGCTTGTGTCAGACTGTGAAAAGCTCCCTGGGAAACACAGCCCGGGGGTGGGGGACGGTGGCCTTGGTTCCTGGGAGACGAGCGGCAGCCAGCTCATGGGGTTCCTAGGCAGGGAAGGGAGGAGCGTTGTTGGGGTCTCTCGGGGGACCGTGGTTCCAGCTTGGCCCCTGTTAGCTCACTTGGTTTGGTTGGGTGGAGGCCATGGCTGGGAGCCCTGGGTGGCCTTTGGTGGCAGGCTAGACGGCCGGTGGCACTTTAGGTGAAGGTTGGTTCCCTCTTTCCCCATGGAGGATGAAGGGAGACAGTCCAGGGTTTCAGGGCGTTTATTGTCGGGGCGGAGAGTAGTGTAGGTGAATCCGTGACCTCAGGGAGGGGTGATGTTGAAATAGTGGCTGGGAAGGGGCGTGGCTAAGCCTCTATGTGCCTCAGCATGGGGATGGCTTGAGGCTATGTGACCACCCTTCTACCTGTGGCGGGTTTGAGGGGCATTCCCTTTTTACGTGACCAAATGTCACAGACCTATGGAGAGATGTAGCCACATGTCAGGAGCTGTTTCTAGGAGCATGGTAAATGCCTGCCGTCCCTGCTGGAGACAACCTATTGGGTCCAGAAACCAGGCTGCCTTTCATGGCTCCACACTTGAGTTCTTCGGAGATTCTCATGAAACCACTTTAACCAACAGCTCAATTAGATGTCAACCCTTCCTGCTGCTGGAAGCTTCATTTGGCGACAAGAATTCTTCTGATAGGGAATCTCTTTCTTACACTGTTTGCAATTTCATTTAGATCCCCTCATATATGTATATATTTTGGAGATTCCTACTGCATTAGTTTCTGTATTACCCCTCAAATGGCCCTTAATTTTAGTCATCTCTAATCTTTCTTCTCCTTCTATACTTGATTATTCCATCCCAGATACCCCATCAATCCCCAACTTTTCTATTTTCCTTTCCAAAGGAGAACTGTCTTTCCCCTAGTCCCTTACTCTATACCTAACCTAAGTTGCTCAACAGTTGCATCTTGTTTTTCATTGACTTAACAGCAATATGCACATATTAGCAAAGACATAATATCTATATTTTCTTTCTGGGTTTGGATTACCTCATTCAGGATGATTTTTTCCTATTTCCACCCACTTTCCTATCAATTTTATGAGTTCATTTATTTTAACAGCAGAGTAATATTCCATTTTGTAAGAATATCACATTTTCTTTATCCATTTTTCTGTTAAGAGACTCCTAGATTGCTTTTAATACGTAGCTATGGTAAAGAGAGCAGCAATGAACATGGTTGAGCAATTGTCTCCTTGTTAGGATGACGTGACCCTTAAGTATATGCTCAAGAGTGGGATGGCTGGATCTTAAGGTAGGTTTATTCACACCTTCTGGGCTCTACAAGTTTGCAGTCCCACCAGCAATGGATGAGTCATCTCCTTACTCCACAGCCTTACCAGCAGGAGTTATCACTTTTTTTTTATTGATCTTAGCCATTTTGACAGGTGAAAGATAAATCGTTTTGATTTGCATTTCCCTGATGACTAAGGATACTGAACATTTCTTTACATGTTTCTCAGCCATTTGTATTTCCTCTTATGAGAAAACCTATTTTCTGTTTCGATAGGTACCCTATTTTTAAATTGGATTATTTGGTGTGTTGATGGCTTGTGTCTTGATATATAGATGTATAGGCTATTAGTTCTCTACTGAATTTGTCGTTGGTAAAAATGTTCCTGTTCTGTAGGCTGCCACTTTGTGTGAATGCAGGCATTCTTTGCTGTGTTCTCACTTTCATAGTGTTCCATTTATTAATTGTTAATCTTAGGGACTATGCTAATGATGTTCTCTGTCCAGAAAGTCAGTTCTTGTGCCACTGAGGTCAGGGCCATTACCTTTTCTTCTATCAAGTTCAGTGTATCTGATTTTAAGTTGAGTTCTTTGATCCATTTAGAGTTGAATTTTGTGTATATGTCTTATTTCCTTATAAAAAAATCAGGTGTTCATAAATGTGTGGATTTATGTCTGGGTCTTCAGTTCAATTCCATTGATCAGCACCATGGTTCTGTGCCAATACAATGCTGTTTTTATTACTGTATCTTTGCAATATCACTTGAAGTTAGAGATAATAATTCCTCCAGTAGGTTTTTTTATTGTTAGGGATTGTTTTAAACCTCCCCTGAGGTTTTTTTTTTTTTTTTTTTTTTTTTAATTTTCACATGAGGGTGAATATTGTTCTTTTATGATCTGTGAAGAATTTTGTTGGAATGCTGATGGGGATTGAACTGAATCAGCAGATTGCTTTTGGTAAGATATCCATTTCTACTATATTAATCCTACTGATCCACGAGCATGGGAGATCTTTTCATCTTTTGATGTCTTTCATTTCTTTCTTAAATGTCTTTAAAATATTTTATCACACATGTCTTTTATTTGCTTGTTTAGAGTCATCCCAAGAAATTATTTCTGTGTTTACTGTGAAAGATGCTGTTTTCTTGGCTTCTTTCTCAGTCACTTGTCAGTGCTACTGAGTTCTGCTTGTTAATTTTTCTACTTTGTTGAAAGTGTTCATCATCTGTAGGAGTTTCCTTTTGGAATCCTTAGAGTCATTTATGTATACAATCTTCATCTGCAAATAAAGATACTTTGGCTTCTTCTTTTTTTTTTTTTTTCTATTTGTATCTTGATGTCCTTTGGCTATCTAATTAATCTAGCTAAGGCTTCAAATTCTATATTGAGTAGGTATATAAAGAGTGGCCAGCCTTGTCTTGTTTCTGATTTTAGTGGAATTTCTTTGGATTTCTCTCCATTTAAGTTGATGTTGACTATGGGCTTATTTTAAATTGCCTTTATGTTGAGGTATGTCCCTTGTATTTCTAATCTCTCCAGTACTTTTATCATGCAGGGGTTTTGGATTTTGTAAAAAAAAAAAAAAAAACCTTTCTGCGTCTAATGAAATAATGATGTGGTTTTGTTTTTTGAGTTTCTAATATGGTGGATTACATATACCTTATTACATATATTAAACCTTCCCTGGATCTTTGGGATGTTGCCTACTTGATTATGGTGGATGATTTTTTTTGGATGTGTTTTAGAATTCAGTTTGCAAGTTTTTTTATGTATTTATTTTTAACTTTTTTTATTTTTTGAGAATTTTACATCTATGTTCTTAAGGGAAATTGTTCTGTAATTGTCTTCTTTGTTTAGTTTTTAAGTAGTTTGGATATCAGGTTAACTGTAGTCTTATAAAATAAATTGGGAAATATTTCTTCTGTTTCTATCTTGTGAAATAATTTGAGGAATATTGACATTAACTCTTTGACTGTCTGGTTGAATTCTGTGCTGAAACCATCTGGCCCTGGGCTTTTTTTTTTTAGCTTGGAGAATTTTAATGACTGTTTTTATTTCACTAAGGGCTATAGGTCTGTTTAAATTGCTTATCTGAGCTTGATTTAATTTTGGTATGTGGTATGTATTGAGAACATGATTCATTTCTTTTAGAGTTTCCAATTTGGTGAAGTACAGGTTTTTAAAGTTGTTGTTGTTGTTTTTTATGATTCTCTGTATTTCCTTGGTGTCTCGTATGTCTTTCTTTTCATCTGTAATTTTGTTAATTTGAATCTCTCTCTACATTTTGGTTAATTTGGATAAGCATTTGTCCAACTTATTGATTATCTCAAAGAACCCCCTCTTTGTTTTATTGATTCTATTTATTATTATTAATTAATTAATTAATTAGTTAATTAATTATATTTTATTGATATGAGACCTAAATTTGATTCTTTCTCACTGTCTACTCCTTTTGGGTGTAATTTCTCCTTTTTTTCTAGGAGTTATTAGATATGCTAAGTGTGAGATCTCCCCTCCCTCTTTTTAAATGTACATACTCAGAGCTGTGAACTTGCTTCATAGGATCACCTTGTATCTGGTAAGTTTGGGTATGTTTGCATTCATTTTCATCTAATTCCATAAAGTCTTTCATTTCTGTCCTTACCCATTTTCTATTCATTAGTGAGTTGTTCAGTTTCCATGAGTTAGTCAAGTAGGACGTAGACTATTACTCCAATTTTCTTGTATCTGTTGAGAAGGCTCCATGAGGTGATGAGTATATTCTTTTGTGTTTGGGAAAATGTTCTGTAAATATTTGTTGGTCATTTTGGTTTATGACTTTATATAGCTCCAACATTTCTCTGTTTAGTTTTTGTGTGGATGACCTGTCTATTGGTGAAAATAAGGTATTGAAGTATCCCAGTATCAATGTTTGATTTAAGCTGTAGTAGTGTTTATTTTACAAACTTGGGTGTCTTGTGTTTGGTGTATAGATATTAAAAGTTACAATATCTTGGTGGATATTTCCTTTGATGAGTACGTAGTGTTCTTTTCTACCTATTTTGATTAGTTTTAGGTTGAAGTTTATTTTGTTTGATATCGAAATGGCTATGCTAGATTGCTTCTTAAGTTTAATTTTCTAGAATATCATTTTTTAACTCTTTAACCTGAAGTAATAATTGTCTTTGATGATCAGGTGTGTTTCTTGGATGCAGCATAAGGATTGATCCTGTTTTAAGATCCATTCTGTTAGTCTCTTTTTATTAGGGCACTGAGATCATTGTTGAGAGATATCAATGAGCATTGTTTGCTGATTCCTGTTATTTTGTTGTTGCTGCTGTTGCTGTTGCTGCTGTTGTTGTTGTTGTTGTTGTTGTTGTTGTTGGTGGTGGTGGTGGTGGTGGTGGTGGCAGTGGTGATGGTGATGGTGGTGGTGATGTGTGTGTGTGTATGTTTGTGTTTCCCTTCCTTTGATTTACTGGTCTGAGATTATTTCTTCCTTGTCTCTTTTGGGTGTGGTTAACATCTTAATTTGGACTTTTTCTTCTAGTGACTTCTAGTGGTAGGCTTATCGATAGGTCTTTTTATAATTTTGGCTATATCATGAAATGTCTTAATTTCTCTATCTAATGTGATTGAGATTTGCTAGGTATATTAGTTTGGGCTCTCGTCTGTGGTTTCTTTGAGTTTGTTCAGCCCCTTCTGTTTTTTAAACTCTCTTTTGAGAAATCAGGTTAGTCTAATAGGTGGCATAATTGATCTTTTTCCTCTTGAAGCTTTAATAGTCTTTTTTATTCTGTAAGTTTAGTGTTATGATTATTATGTGCCTAGAGGACTTTTTTCTTTTCTTTTCTTTTTTCTTTTCTTTCCTTTCCTTTCTTTCTTTCTTTCTCTCTTTATTTTTTATTTTTTATTTTTGGTTCACCCTATTTGGTGCTCTGTAAGTGTCTTGTACCTTAATAGGCATTTTCTTTTTTATGTTAAGGACATTTTCTTTTATGATTTAGTTGAAAATATTTTCTGTGTCTTTGATCTGGATTTCCTCTCCTTCCATTATTCCTATTTTATGGAGGTTTGCTATTTTCATAGTTGCCGGAGACCAAATGGCCTTGTTTGCACCTAGGGCCTTACTCTTAATCAGCTAGCCAGAGGGTCCCAGGCTTCAGCAGACATTCCTTTGATTCCTCCCCTCTGCAGGTATCTCCTGCAGGCAATAGATGGTCTGTTTATAGTAGCTTGTGACTCCAAAGAGACCTTGAGATATCCCACTATCTTGAAGCTTGTTATGCTGATTTACAGCGGTGTAAATACTTGGCTGCAATTAAGCGGCTCTGAGAAATTTCACACCCTCTGTCCCCCCCCCCCCACTCTGTAGTGACCTCTAGTAACCTTCCTGCCCCTGCCCCTTTCCTTCCTAAGTGCTTATATACAGACTTGGAATAAAGGCTGGTCGGAGCTTGATCGGACTTTTCGTCTTGCTGCCAGATATTTCTTGTTTCCTGTGTCTTTCCATTATCCTGCAGCTCCCTCCTCAGCAGCTGAGTGTCCTGCAGGCAGGACACCTCGGACTCTGGTCGACAGTCCCACCCAGGAGGGCCCCCCAGGAGGGACGGGACAGTTAGCTCTTTGCACATAGTCTCCTAGATTTTCTGAATGTTTTGTGGCTAAAAGTTTTTAGATTAACATCTACTTTGCCTGAGGTGCCCATTGTTTTCTATTTTGTCTTCAGTGCCATAGATTCTACCCTCCATCTCCTGTTTTCTGTCAGGGAAGCTTACCTCTGACGCTCCTGCTTGAGTTCCTAAATTTTCATTTTCAGATTTCTCTCAGTTTGTGTTTTCTTTATTGATACTATTTCCATTTCTTAGGTTTTGAACCATTTTATTCTTATTAGTGTTTTTCAGATTTCTTTAAGGGATTTATCCATTTACTCTTTAAGGTCCTCCATTATATTCATAAAAGCTATATTGAGATCTTTGTCTTTTCCTTCTGCTGTCTAACCATTCTCAGTACTTACTGGGTTAGGGCTGCTGTACACTAAGGAGGAGATAGTGTCTTGGTTGTTAGTGATGATTTTTTTACAACAGTGTCTACATGTTTGCATTTGGGTGATTGGAGTTCTAGTTGCTGACATTTGGCCTTATCATTGTTGGGTAGCTGTTTTATTTTTTTGTTTGTGTCTCTCTCTCTCTCTCTCTCTCTTTTTTTTTTTTTTTTTTTGTTCTTAAGAGGGTGTGATGGCTGTTTGCTACCTGTTAGGGAATCCTTCTGCAATCTGTCCAGGTGTGACTATTAGGTGTTCTGGGTAGAATGTGATTGAAAGCTGACATTTAGAAATATGATGGTATAGTGGGAAGGACTAAGGTGCCCATGTGAGCAAGGGAATCAGGATGTTCTACCAGGATCCACTTAATCTCCTGGTAATGGAGGCAGATAGTGAGGAATTCCCCAATCAGCTACAGATATGAGTAGAAGACTTGGGGATTGGATCTGGAGAAGAGGAGGGACAGTGAAGGCCTGCAGTCCATCTACCTGTTTAGCTGTCCTACTTGCTTCTCTGGTAGGGCCTTGTTGGCAGGTTCCCAGGGAGGACCTGTTGGAGTTGGGAGCTGGTATAAAATATTGAGATAGATGAAGGAATGTTGGTGGGAAAGTTCTGTGTCAGAATCTTTGTAACAGATTTGCAGAGTCCTCTTTCTAAGTTGTATTTATTTCAGGCTTATTCCTCCAGGGTGCTATCTCAGCTGCACATGCTCTACCCAGAGAACTCTACATACATGTTAAGAATCAGACTTGACTTGATCTCCCCATCACCCGTGGGCTAATGCTTTTCAGCGTCCTTTTCCTTTTCCATTGGGATGCTCCAAGATTTAACCTTTGGTCCTTTTTATTCACATTAAGTCTTTGGTTTTAGATGCTACATCTGATAGCTACAAAACTAATAACTGAAGGTAGAATCATCTCCCTTAATCTAGCAGAATAAAGTATTGAATAATACATACACTTGATATTTCCACTTGTACGCCCGAAATGGCCCATTCAAAATGGCCCAAATTGAGTGGATGTTTTTCCTCCCTCGTCCCATACCTGATCTTCCCCTGACCTTCTTCATCTCCTCTGATATCTTAACCCTTCCAGTTCCTTGGAACAAAGACTTCAGCATCATACTTAATCCCACTTTATCACAACACAGACCACTAGCAAATACTTTGACTCCTTCATTTACTACCACAATCTTTTCCTTAAAATACTGCAAAAGCTTAATTGCTTTGATCCCACTGTTTACCTCCACAGAGTTCATTATTTATGAAGCAACAAGAAAAAAGTTCCTTTAAAGTGTGAGTCTGAAAATATCACTCCCTGTTACAAAGACCTGATGGCATTTTCTCTCAGGAAAAAGTTGTACCACGACATGGAACCAACCCTATGGCATGATCCCCTTTTCTTCTGTAGCCATATCTCCACACTGCCAATTTTCCTGTTCTTGAAACCAGTGTGGCTGTTCTGTCTGTGCCACCAATCTTGAAAGGTCTTTCTCTCTACACGCTCATTTCCTTTTTTCTCTCCTTCTTTGAGTATTTGCTTGTTAGCTTTCTCTTTCCTTCCCTTTTTAGGTCTTGCTATGTAGCCAAAGGCCAGTCTGTAATTTAGTGCTGGGGTTAGTTTTGCCACCACACCTGAGTAAACATTAGTTTTTTATTGATCCCTCCCTGGGTCATTTTTTCTGGAATTTCAACCCAAGTTCATTCCTACAATACATATTTACTTCTTATTTTGACTGTTAGTTGGTTTTAATCTCCATGATGATGGTAGTTTCTTTTCTGTTTACTTTTGCTTTTGGGACCTAAAATATCTCCTGAGTCATGGTTGATACTCAGCAAATGTTCATTGACTAGAAAAATGAAGGAACTGGGGTTTGTGGCAGATGCTTGTTTTTGTTTTTGTTTTTTTGATTTTTCGAGACAGGGTTTCTCTGTATAGCTCTGGTTGTCCTGGAACTCACTCTGTAAACCAGGCTGGCCTCGAACTCAGAAATCTGCCTGCCTCTGCCTCCCAAGTGCTGGGATTAAAGGCGTGCACCACCACTGCCCAGCGTGGCAGATGCTTGTTATCCTGGCACTTGTGAGACAGAAGAAAGAATAAGATGAGTTGCAGAACAGACAGGGCTTTCTAATGAGATGCTTTTTCAAAAACAATCACTCCAACAAACAGTGAAACCAAAAGCAAAAAGCAAAGGACTGAGCTTCACTGATTTTATTAACATAACTTATTGATGGATTAAATTGCTATGGAAATTGAAGTGGCTTTCATTAAATAAAAATTTGAAAATAATTTCATTTGATGGTTACTTAATATGCTTCCTTCTTTAAATTGATTACAAAGATGACACATGGCAAGGGACTTGCAATGTACTAACTGCTCTATGTGCTTCTTGTGTATTCTCTTGTTTAGTACTTATAAACAACTATAAAGAAGGTATTAGTACAATTACTGCCCTATATTGCAAATAAGTCAGATGATGGAGAGATGAGTGAGGTAATGTATACAAGTTACACAACCCTTTTGTGGTAGAGACAGGTCTTCAGAGCATGGGGCTTCTATGACTGCTTTGATAATGTAGCAGGTGAGTGCCCTACAACAACTTGGTGACATTTTGCATTCAGAATACCTGTCGATGATGCTTAAAACTGCTTTACAACAAGCACGGAATGAATACAGTCAGCTTTGATTCTCATTCTGGATCAATCTCATCATGTAAGATTTACCTTTGAAAATTGCTAAGTATCTCCATTTTTTTTATAGTTCTGCCAGTTAGAGGCTAGTAAAACTCATGCCCTACAAGTCACAGGCCTATTAGGGAATTCTAGGCTTCTCCATTTTCATTCCTTCTCTAGAAATGATGGCTTGGCCTCAAACAATCTTTCAAGAAGACCCAGATGGTAAGCAAAAATTTTATACATCCATTGTTCAGTTTCAAAAAGATATCAGCCTGGTCATTAATGAGAGCCAGGAAATGGCTTACTGTTCCAAAGTACTGTCAAAAGACCATTTATAAATTGTAATGATATTAATTTTCAATTAAATTTAAACACGATAAAGAATGAACAAAAAGACGTACCAGAACATAATTAGAGAAACTTGTACAAACAGAAAAATGAGGAAGCACGGGGAGACTGTCGTTACAGCCTCTGTGCCTATAAACCTCCTGAACTCACAGGGGCAGGCCAGTGCGAAATGACCGTTATGTCTGAAAGTAGTTTGCTTGGGTTATTTTTAATCATTTGACTTCTCCTATAGAACTCTGTTATCTATGAGAGACCAAATCTTTTATTGAGTTCAAATTCTGATGGAGGTCATCAGTGATAACTAGAAGACTCATAAATAATATTCCCCTACATTGTGGCTTGAGATGAGGATTTCAAAGGCCCATTAATAATGGTTACTCGTTACTATTCTCTATAGTTAGACAGAAGCAAGGTTAGTCTGCCCTAAGGAGGACAGAGAAAGAAAGTTCACACATTGGCTTTCTGATAACCCTGAGAAAATTAACTCAACAGCTATGATTAAAGGACTAAAAACAATAAATAATTCATTGGAAAAACTGTAGATTTCCTTTTGGTTTTATGCATGAACAATTTATTTTGCAACTCAAAGTCATTTGTGTGTGGGAGTGTGGGGGATGAGTAGGTGCCAGAGTAGATGTCAGGTATTTTCCTCAATCACTGTTTTGTGAGACAAAGTCTTTCCATGAATCTGGATCTCAGTGGTTCACCTAGGCTGGGTTGTTAGCACACTCTCTTTCTCTGTCTTCCAGTTCCTGACTTTTTAATTTTTTAATCTGAGTACTGACAGTAGAAGCCAAATCCTCATACATGTGAAGCAATACTTAGGTCACAGACCCTCAAAGTCAGATTTGTGGGCCTGTCATTATATACTGAACTATGTCATAAGATATTACTGACTCCTTTTGGCTTATGTACATGCATGCTTTTAGGCAGTTTTTTCTCATGGAAATAGCTTTACTGTCCCTGTTTTTAAAAAATATTGTGTTCGTGATGACTTTTGCATTGTCTAAGATGAAAGAATATTTTCTTCAGCTCTCCATGTGTCACCTAAAACACCCCCTCATGACAAACATCCTTTTCACACATGCACCTCAAAACTTAGCCACTCTTTTAGAGGTTAGTTTCTTAAAACTTCCATTTGTAGGTAGTTGTTGTACCCCACATATTAGTGTCAACTTCTGTCTTACTCTGCTTCAATTGCTATAAAAACAACAACATAGAGTAGGTGGCTTAATAATAAAATTCACATTTCTGAAGATGCAAACTCCAATAGCAAGGTGCCAGGATGACTAGGTCCAGGTGAAAACTCTCTCTCCGGATTCTGAAGGCTCCTTTCTTACTTGTATTCATGTGGCCTTTGCTTGGTTTGTGTGTGTGTTGTCTGAGTGTGTGTAAGTATGTGTGTGTGTGTATCTAAATACAATGTGGGTATAATATATGTGTGTGTGTGTATGTGTGTGTGTATGTACGTGTAATGCAAATCTATATACCATGTGGGGATATAGATATAGATATAGATATATGTGTGTGTGTGTGTGTGTGTATGTATGTGTGTATGTATGCGTAATGCAAATCTATATACCATGTGGGTATATATATATATATATATATATATATATATATATATATATATATATATATGTGTGTGTGTGTGTGTATGTGTATTTGTATATGTATATGTATCTATCAATCTATCCATCAATCATTAGACATTTTTTCTCTTCTAATAAAGACTCTAATCTCATCATGAGACTTCTATCTTTATGATCACATTCTAAGCTAATCACTCTCTTCCAGGGACCCACAGCTTCTAATGCCATTACACTGGTGGTTACAGTTCAATGTATGAGGTTGGGGCAGAGGGCAGAAAAATGTTCAATCTGTAACAAGGACCCTGAATTTGATTTGAGACTTAGAGCTCCAAAGTCATCCACACTGTCTTTATGGTCTAAAATTTCACAGAACACTCCGTCAGGCTGCTGCAATTCCTTCTCTTCCATACAGTAAGACAGACTGTATTCTCTGACTCAGGAAAGAGTTAATTTTGGTCAGAGGAAGAAAATAGGGAGCAAAATCCTGGAGCAAGACCAGGACTTGTTTCTGAAAGATGAGTTTTCTAGAAGGTAGAAGGAGCTCTCCATGAGTGGAGTCAACTTGACCACAACCTACAGTCATTTAGGAGGAGGAAACCTCAACCAAGAAGATGCCCCAACTAGACTGTCCTGTGGAAAAGTCTGTGGGGGTCATTTTTTTAAATTAATGACTGTTTTAGGAAAGCACAGCCCATGTGGGCACTGTCACCCTTGGGTATTGCTGTGTGCTATAAGAGCACACTTAGGAATCCATAAGACCATAAACAACATTCCTCCATGACCTTTGCTTCAGTTCTTTTCTTCCAGGTTACGGTCTTGAGTTCCTGTCCTGATTTCTATCAGTGGTGGGGCGTCACATAAGGTTGTAAGATAAAATAAAACCCTTTCTCCCCAACTTGCTTTTGGCCATGATGCTTTGTCACAGCAACTGAAACCTGTGACACAGACTCTGGATTCAGGATACATTTCAGTAGAGAAAGCCTTCTGCCTCTTTAGGCTTATCTAGTACATATTGTAGGACATGGAAGGGCAGGTGAGGCATGTTGATTGTTGTGGTTTAAATATGGTTGGCCCAGGGAGTGGCACTATTTGAAGATGTGGCCGTGTTAGAGTAGGTGTGTCACTGTAGGAGTGGGCTTTAAAACTCTCATCCTAGTTGCCTGGAAGTCAGACTCCTAGTGGTCTTCCGATGAAGATGTAGAACTCTGAGCTCCTCCTACACCATGCCTGCCTAGATGCTGCCATGCTCCTGCATTGATGATACTGGGCCAAACCTCTGAATATGTAAGTCTGTCCAAATTAAATGTTCTTATAAGAGTTGCTTTGTTCAAAGTGTCTGTTCAAAGCAGTAAAACCCTAATTAGACACTGACCTTGGCTAGCACATGAGGATGAGGGATAATTTCTCAGTGACTCAGAGGCCATGAGTTCCAGATATAGAAAATCCTTAGATAAATGAGGATCATGGAAGACCTGAGAGAAACTGCTCCTTGGAAGAGGAGAATGTTTCTTCCCATAGTCTTCTCTAGGGAAGAGCAATCAGTTATCCAACACCAAATGGTCAGCCCTGAAACATACACACAAGTAACATTATCCAGACTCAGCAGGTTGCACTTCTGCATGGAGGAATAAGATCCAGGAATGAAATGGGAGGCAGTCCTGCCAATCTTGGCTCATTCATGAATTCAACACTGGTGCTGATGCCAGGTCTCCCTCCTCATCTCCCTTTGCGAGGGGTCTTTTCCTTTGAAATATGACGACAGGAGAAACTTTCTTTTTTCAATTATCTATTTTATTTTTTGAGATTATAATATAATTCCATCATTTTTTCTCTTTCCTTCTGTCCAACAGCATGCATGTCTGTTCATATGCCTATGAAAGAGACCCAAAGTTGATGTCAAATGTCTCCCTCAATTATTTTCCACCTTGTGTATCCAGGCAGGGTCTCTCACTGTGCGAGGAGCTCTCCAGTTCCAATTATTGTAGCTAGCCAGCTTGGCCTGCTCTGCTTCCTGAGTGTTAGGCTTAGAAGCAACAGCCACACCTGCCCAGCTTCTACATGGGTTCAGCTAGCTGAATTCAAGTTCTGATGTTTGCAGTTTATCCACTGAGCCATCTTTCCAACCGCCGTAATGTTATTCTTCAAGAAACCACTTTTTGTAACATTTGAAGTATAAAAACCATTTTTTGCTTGTGGGGAACACAAATAATAGAGTAGGTGGGCTGGTCTTGACCAACTGAGCCACAGATTGCTGACTTCTACAGCAGAGAGAAGCTGGCAAGGGAAGGCGACTGGCTTCTTTCCTACCAGGATGAATGAATGCCCGTCTCATTACCACCTGGGCCTGCTCCCCTATGAGAGCAGGTTCTTATGACTGAATTACCTGCAAAGTACATCCCTCTCCCAAAGACAGGCATTCGTTCTCTTCCGAGAAAATACAGCCAGTCTGGTGATGGGGAAAGGGCATCCTTTTTTGAGCTTAGATTTGTGCTTTGTCCTTTATGACAACAGATTGCCCTCTTAGGATGCCAGCAGCATTTGGCTCTTTCTCTCTAGACCTGCAACTTGGCTGAATCACAAGAACTACCACATTGGCTGTCAATGGATGTTCTTTTCTGTGCCAGAGGGAAAGCTGCCAACTGTGATTAAATCCTGTTGATTTCTTGCCTCCCATGGAATGGAACAATGAAGGGTTATTTTTGCCAATCTCTTGCAACACACACATAATACTGTTTTTCTTTTAAAATAAAAGTAGCATTATATTGCCTGTATTTTCTCTCTTTAAGGACATAACCATTGGAGAATAGAGGTCATGTGATCTAGTTCTTCATAAACTTTAAATAAATTTGCTCAGACTCCCAACTTTTGGCTTTAAAGTAGTAACCAATTTTTTAATATTGCAATATACAGTGTATAGATGAAATTCTGTGCAGATTCATGGTTTTATATTTCTTAGGATGAGTTCCAAGAAAAAGAATTGCTAGAATCAGCACATATTGAGAGTTTTTTTTTTTTGATAAGTGTCACAAAAATACACTCTAGAGCTACCTCAGTCAATTGGTATTTCCATCCTTGATACATGAGCACATCAATTCTCTGCACTCTTCACATTAAAATTTAATTTGTTGGTAAAGTACAAAGTTTTAAATAAAACTTTCTATTTATATACATCTTCCCCAATATTGTGAATATTTAATGGGTCAGGCAGCTTGTCTTCTTGGCTGTCTATTCTAAGTTCCTAGAAGTCTAGAATGTAAGAGGTATTGAAAAATACAGTTTTGATGATAAGATATAGAGAAATGTATAATGTTGTCAGTATCTACACATGCATTTATATATCCCCATGGGAGAAATGGATAATGTTGTCAGTATCTAGGCATGCATTTTGTAAATTCCTACCTATTTTCAAGACAGGCTACTTTGTTACAAAATGTGCTCTGATTGAGTTCATGAGAGATGCTTTCTCAAAGCCATGCTTGTTTCTGGACTTTCTCAAAATATGTCTGAAAACACAGAAGACAGGACGGACCTGCTGTGAGACTCTGCCTCAGGCAACCAAACCAAATGAAACCAAACCAAACCAAACCAAACCAACCCAAACCAAACCAAACCAAACCAAACCAAACCAAACCAAACCAAACCAAACCAAACCATCCAAAGAATGTAGGTAGGAAGATGAAGTGACTTAGTAGGTGTTTATTTATATCTTCATTTTGAGTTGTCAATGATCTTCACTGTTGTTATGACCTTGCCTGTGTCTTCAAAGGCAACTGGGACATCGAAGTGTGATTTAGGATATGTATGTATTCAAAAGCTAAGAAAAATTTTCTCTTTTTCTTATTTGGATATTTATACAAGTTGCATAACAACAAAAATCTACAGCTTGGACAAGCCCCAAAAGGAAAAGAAATCTTGCCATCAGTGCATTGCAATTTATATCTTGCTACGACAATGGGAGCAGCTGGGATTTCCAATGAAGAGTCATTGGCAAGGACAGAGTCCTCTCCTTAGATGGATATCCACTACCTCTTGATTGTCTCAGTTGACTTATAGACCCTGCACTGCTGAGTGAAATGATTGTCTATTTATACAGGCAAAGTAATTTCAAATTCCAAGGTCATTTGAGGCTCATAGAGAAGAGAGGTGTTTTTCACTCAGGTGAGAGAGCAACAATTCCCTGTGCTGAACACTTCTGGAGATAGGTCTCCTTCATTCCCAGGTTTGTAGATTTAAAAAATGAGAATTCTGTGGGGAGAGTGTCTCTTTTTTGTTCATCAGTGAACTTCAAGCTATGAAGGTGTAGACAGTGCTTGGTTTAGATAAACTCAATAACTATTTGTCAAGTTGAGGAGGAGTCCTGTATTTTCATGTTTATCAAAATATATATTCTGGGCAGTTAAAAAGTGCTTGGTGCTTCAAAAGTTTGTTTTGAAAAACCATGAAGTTAACCAGAGAGAGGAACACAGCATGTATTAAAGCTGACTCCTGACATTGTTATCAGCCCCAAGTGACTGTCCTTAGAGCTAGGGCAATGAAACACAGGCCCCCAACATTCCTGGAAGAAGCCACTTACATAGAAGTAAAAATTCAGTGATTCTGAGTGAGCAGAACTCCCTCTTTTAACTTTTTTGTCCCTACTTCTTGTTTTAAGCGTCTTTGTTTGGTTTAGTATGGTGTTCAGGATGTTTTTTAATAGATTAAACTCTTTTGCTAGTTCCACCTGACTACAGGATAAAGTCTGAAATCTACAGATGACAGTGATGGCCAACAAGGCTGTGAGAGGCAATGTTTGCTGGTTCTCCCCTTCTTAAATATGGGCGAGCTGCAATGTCCATGGAAAGTGTGAGAAGAGTTATATTTTATCCACCCTTAAGAGATTGACATCTTCAACTTTCTGTCTTTCTGAGGACCTACTTTTGAAAGCGGAACTTTCCATATGAAACCTCTGTTTTTAGCAGCAGACATGGTGGGGAACAACCCAGATGTAAGAGTGAAAAGAGCATGGTGAGGCTAAGGCCTGCTTTGTCACCTTCCCTATGACAGAGTAGGGTAAACAGCAGAGAGCCCAGCCTATGCTGTATCCCAGACTCTTTAAGGATTACTCTTCGGCCATGATGTGGGGGTACAGCAAGAGCTGCTTGGAACAATAATTCAATATATTTCTTATATTTTAACACTAATCTCATTATTTTTCTCTATTTAGAAAATACTTATACCATTTTTCTTTTGTTTATGAGTCTTTTGCCTGCATGTAGGTCAGAAAATGGTTGTGAGCTATCATTTTTGTGGTTGAAATTGAATCTAGGTATTCTGATAGAGCAGCAAATGCTCTTAATTTCTAAACTATCTCAGTAGCTCAAAGTTTTATTACTTTTGACCAGTTGCTGGTTTTGATTTAATTAATCCATTCCTTTCTTTTTTTTTTCTTTCTTCCTTTCTTTTTTCCTTCCTCCTATTTTTTCTTCCCTTCATTCTCTTTTCAGACAGGGTCTCACACTCTGTACCTGAGGCTAGCCTGAAACTCACTAGGCTGGCCATGTGGTATTTCCCTCTCCTCTGCTTCCTGAGTGCTTAGATTTCAGATACAAACTTCCACACACAGATTCTTGAAGCATTTTGCTCGTTTTCCTATAGCAATTTCTGAGATTCAGATATTAGGTCTAATATTGAAACCGATTTTTATGCAGTGTGAAAAATATTGATCTGTTTTCATTCATGTGGAAATGCAATTTACCCAGGACACTTTGAAGAGGCTCCAGTTATATTCCTGATGACTTGTCAAGCAAGATGTCTGGGACTGCATTGGAATAAGCCCTTCTCTTCTACTGCATCGGTACATGAGTCTGTTCTGTGTCACTACTGTGCTGTTATTTCTATGTCTCTGTGATACAATTTAGGGTCAGGTACCATGTTTCCAGCATTGCCTTCTGCCTAGGATTACTTAGGTATTCTGAGTTTTTTTCTTTCTAATATATGAATTGTAGGAATGCTTTTTCTAGTTCTGTGGAAAAGGTCTTTGAAATTTTAATGTAGATTACAGTGAGTTTGTATACCATTGTCAATAATATAAGCCTTTTCACAGTGTTAATTTTTGTGAATCATGAGCACAAGAGGTCTTTCCATCTTACGCTGACTTTTTCTTCCTTCCCTTTTCAATCACTTTTTGTCTATTTTTTTTTTTTTTTTTTTTTTTTTTTTGCTTTGTGGCACTGACACCCTAGTCTCATTCCTGAATTTGTAGAATATACTTTTAGCTCCTCAGTATTTGTTTAGAGATATATCTATAGTACATAGCCTTTTTAAAGGGTGTGTTGTTGTTGTTGTTGTTGGTGGTGGTGGTGGTGGTGGTGGTGTTAGTTGCTCATTTATTTGCTGCGGGGCATGCCGGTGAATGATGCATGTGCAGGTCAGAAGGTAATCTGTAGGAATCAGTTCTCTCCTACCTTGAGGATCCTAGGGATTCAGGTCAGGTTGTCAGGCTTGTCAGAAAATACCTTTGAGCCATCGTACCAGCACAGTATGTCCTTCTGTTTCCATTATTGGGGGGGGGGGGTGTTATTGTGAAGGAATGTTAAAATTTGTCCTTTCTGTGTCTATTGTAATTATCATGTGACCCCTGTCTTTGGGTCTAGTCATGTACTCTATTACACATTTTATTTGAGTATGTAGAACCATCCTTGCATGCCTGGGATGAAAACAACTTAGTCATGATATTTGATCTCAATGTGTCAAGGATTTTATTAAGGGAAATTAATAGTCGATAGTTCATTTTTTTTTTCTTTTTTTTCAGCTCAGTCTTTATCTGGTTTTAATATCAAGACTGTCTACCCAGAATGAGTCCCACAGTTCTAGTTCTGTTTTATGGAGCACTTTGAGGAGCATTGCTGTGTCTCCAAGGGTTTGGGAGAATTCAGCAGAGAATTCATCCAGCCCATGAGCTGTTCTATTAGGGACACTTAGAATTTTTCCCTTCATTCTAAAAATTTCATGTGTTATACATGTTTTGCCTGTATGTATGGCTGTGTACTATGTGCATGCAGTGCCTGTGGAAGCCAGATGAGAACCTCAGATTCCCTGGGACTGGAGGTACAGACAGTTGTCAGTCACCTTACTGGGGCTTGGAATTGAGCCCAGTCCTCTGGAAGAGCATCCAGTGTTCTTAACTGCTGAGCCATCTGTCCAACCTTGTTGGGAGACTTTTTTACTACTGTTCAATTGCACTGTTTATTGTGGACTTGTCTAAGTACTTTATATTTTTTAAATATAATTTTGGTAAGTCATATTTCTGTAAATGTCTATCCAGTCCATTTGATTTCTTGTGCATGGTGACTAAAATTTTAAAATAGATTTTTAGTTCTATAACTTACTTCTTGGTGAAGGTTGTGTATTGAAGTACCCCACTATTATTATGTCTGAGATTTTATCAAATACTTCCATATTTTCAGATTCTTTTTTTGAAATATCAGCTTTCACAGTATTCCATGACAATTCTCCAGACTTCCCTGCAGTCTGCTGTTCCTTTTTAATTTCTAATGTTATTAATTTGGGTCTTCTTTCTCTTTCCATTGGCTTAGCTATACAGTTTTCAATAGAGTTTACTTTTTTTTTCAAGGAACTGGTTCCTTGCTTCATTGATTAGATGTGCTGGTCTAGGTCCCATCTCACTATTTCCTGCCTAATCTGTCTTATACGCTTCTGCCTTCTCTTTGGGAGTTTTATTTATTCTTGTTTCTCCAAATTTGTGAGGTGGATCATTAGTTGATTTGTGATATAGGTATTAAGACCTAGGTATCTATTGTCTGTCTAGTGAGCCATTTTGTGCTGTTACTAATGGTATAAGGAAAGTTTTTCATGCTCCAGTTGGTGGCAGACTCTGTTACGTTCTGTGCTTTGGTGTTCTTGGGAACCAATCACAATAGATGTCAGATAGAACTGCTTTGTATTGTTAGCCACAATAAGCTTGGGCTGGAACCAACTGCCAGGCAGCACTTCTATACCTATGTATAAGCTTATGATTTTTCCTTTTATAAGCTGCTCCTGGGATGGATCCCAACATAAGAGAAACACCTACACCAATATAAGAAGCTATTTGCAATAAGACTTCCATTTAGAGTATGGGCTAAATAGAGTTTAAGTTCCAGATATCTCCCTAGGAATTGACATCTTGATTGGCACATTAAGCCATAAATGTTAGGCAAGGAAAATCCCCTTCCACAGTTGAATACCCCAACCAATGGCAGCAGGATAAGTGTACAATAAAGACATGTTTCTAAGGAAGTTTCTACCACTAAATCCTGATTGGTGGAATAACTTAGCACTGAAGTTTATTAGATTTCAGGCTTAAAAAGTCTATAGGATCTTGACTCAATGCCACAGCCAGATCTAGAGTCTGGTCTGTGGTCCTGATCGATCAGCCCTAGGGCAAATGATCCATAAACTATCCCTGTCTGACTGAGATCAGTGTTAGTGTGGTTTGTGAGGCGACTCCTGGGCCACAACAGCTATAAACTTTCCTCTTAGATCTACTTTTGCTCCACTCCCACGTGCTGATAGGTTGTGCTTTATTTCATTTGACTATGTTGGTTGTGTAAGAATTTACTATATGAGTACTATGGACATCATTTCCTTCCCCCTCTCACCTCCCCAATTCTTCTTTTGTCTTTCCCATTTCTTCTCAACTTCATGGCTTTTAATTTTTTAATTATTAATGCCACACACTCCACATACATACATATAAATGTATAATACAACCCACTGCTTTCATTTAACATTGCTCATGTGTGTATGTTCATTGAGTTTGTATTAAATGAGTATTAAGTTAGCCAGAACTAACTTCATTTGAGTGGCTTGCTCTCTTTTTGTACCAGGAGCTGCTGCTAGACTTGGCTGGCTTCACAGTAAATAGGCTCTGCAGGCTCTACGAGATCTAGTTCCTATCCCCTGGCTAATGCTCTAGCTGGGGTGAGGAGAGGTGAGCACAGCATAGGGAACTATGAAACAGACATTTCTCCACGTTTGCAAACCCTGTTAAGTATTAATCATTCAGCTGCAAGGATGCAACTGTAACTGTCATGTAGTAGGCAGATGACTCAAAATTCTCAGGCATTTTAGCAGGGAACTTCACAGCAGGTAGCTGTCTCCAGAACTTAATCTATCACAGAATTCTTAAATCCTAGTGTTACTATCAGTTGATGAGATTTGTCCCCAGAGGGCAGGGCTGTCCTTCTCTGTACTTCTCCCTGTCTCCTGGCACATGTAGTTTTCTGCTTCCTACTCTCAAGCTTTCCTGTCTCCATTTTAGATAGCTTCTCAGCCCAGGGATTGTAGCAGGTCAGATTTAGGCTTGCTAACTTAAAGTTTTTCTGTTTCTAGGTCACTAAGGTAACTCAGTTTTAAATAACAAATTCACTTTCAAGATGCTGCTTGGCTGTAGCCCCCAGAGCTGGTAGAAATTTTGTTTTAAATGGAATTTATTTTTCATGTATTACCTTTCCTGCCATAGAAGTCATATCTCAATGTTGTAAGAATACTTTCCCCAGAGAGACATATAAGCTCCCAGTGACAAAACAAAGTATCATTCCATGGAAGGCTGTTGGGTTAGAATGGTAGAATGGTGAATGTTCCATGTCTGCCCCAGGGCTCAGGCCTCTGAGAGAGGGGAGATGCAGGAAGTTTGACCATGCTCACTCCACTGCACCACCAGGTGGGTGTTGGTCTGTGAGAAGCCGCAGGACACCGCCTGGGGATGGGAGAGCATGGCCTCTGGTCCCAAGGACTTCTCAGAGCCGGCTCCCTCTGGTTCTCAGGCTCTTGGGCATCCCAGGTACCTCTGGATGCCGTGAAAGAGCTGAGAATGGAGTGAGAGCCCACAGGCTGGATCAAGCCCGGGCCGAGGGGGAAAAGGCAGGGAGGATCCAGGCTAGGTCCCTCCAGGGACTGAGTCTTTGGCTTGTAGGTGGCTAGCCGGCTTAGTTTAGAAGAGACCCTGGCTGGAATTGCTGAGAGGCCTTCTGTGGGAGACTGGATGGCTGGCTCTTTAGACGAAGGCCTGTTCCATCGTTCCTCATGGTGGATCCTAATGAAGAGAGACAGTCCATGGTTCTAGGGGGTTTATTGTCAAGGCATAGAGTGGTGATGAGTAAAACCATACTCCACTTTCTCAGGGTGGGCCTGAGGTTAAAATACCTTTTGCAGGGAGGAGTGGCTGGGAAGGGGAGTTTATTGGCTAAGCCTCTAAGTGCCTCATTAAAATGGGAATGTCTCAAGGTTACATGACCACACCTCTACCTGTGGAGGGGATTGGGGCATTGCCCTTACATGACTGATGGTCACAGACCTATGGAGAGCTGTGGCCTTGTGTCAGGAGCCTGGGGCCCAGGAGCCTGACAAAATGCCTACTGTCCCTTGTATGGTTATCCCCTGCTGGGGACCCCTACTGCATCTCCGGGGTTTTAAATCTTAGCTCAACCAGAAACTAGGCTGCTTTTCATGGCCCTACAGAAGGTCACCCAGGTAAACCAATGAGTTTCACTGGATTCATATACAAGGACATTGGTGGGGGGTTATGGGCTAGAGTAGGGGTGACCCTAGAGCAGCTACTCTGGAAGGTCTACACTTAGCAAGGATGATGGGTCACATGGTCACATAGATAGAGTCCTCTTTAATTAATCTTCCCTAGCCAGCACTTCCAGAGACCCTTAAAGTCACTCACTTAAGGCACTTAAGACAGAATTGCTTATGAATGGCTGGGAGGGGTGGCTGGAGCTTCCTTGAGGATCCACAGACTTCCTGCCCCTTCTTCAATGAGAAAAAGTTCATAAGCCTGATCCCAAGAGAGACTCTCAACACAGCTGATGTGACAAAAATGATGCCTGACTTTCTAAGAGGACCGAATTCTTTTCTTCCTCTCTTTTTTTGGGGGTGGGGGAGGAAACAGTTTATTTGTCTTACACTTCCAGGTCACAGTGTACCACTGAAGTAAGATAGGGCAGAAAGTAAATAAGAAGCCATGGAGAAACACTGCTGAGGAGAGAATTCTACAACATGCAGCAAGACCCACACTGCATTGGGACCTTGCAAGGACCATGGGATTCTTCTGTGGATAGTACTGCAAGTCTCTTCACACCAGGGCTGTTATTACCTTCAGATATGGCTTATTTTCTCTCTTTCCTTGCTGGCCGAGTGGCTGGGTGCTCAGCTCAACAGAAAAGGAGAAGTATCCCCTTGATCTTTTCTAACCTTGCTGTGAGTTTCTGGAGTTGTTCCCTAGATGGACCCTGATTGATATTACTTATGTGACAGTATCTGGTGACAAGCATTACTTACCTGACCTTTATCTGCTCATTTACTATACTTATACCTGTCTACTTCAGTGAGCTGTCTGTTTCAGATTTTTCACTGATTTTAAAACTGTGCTTCTTGTTTACATTCTGTTGAGATTTAAGCATCTGTGTATTTTAGGTATTGGTTCCTTATCTAATATGTTTTGCAACAATATTGTCCCATTTTCCTCCACTGTAAATCTTCATTCTCTCCAAGACATGAAACAGCTACACCTAAGTCACCAAAAATCTTCATTTCATGCTCTGATATTTCTAACCAGTTGAGGGCAATTCTTCTGCTGTTTAATTTTGGGACAGAAGACTTGCTCACACTTGAGGTATAAGGAGGTTGAGGAAGACTATGCCATGTTTTCCATAAGACTCTCTGTTCCAGACAGGCACACAGTCCCATTTCCTCTCCTCACAATGTACAGTGCACATATCTCAGTGCTCTGCCTTCTCCACTTGAGCCATATGAGCACATGCACCAACATTGTGTTAAATCACAAGTCACAGGAGGAGAAAGGATTCATAATATGTATTCAAAGTTAGTATTTGGGGCTGGGGCTGAGGTTCAGTTGGTAGAATGCTTGCCTCGTATACATGAGGTCCTAGGGTTGATCTACAGAACTGCATAGATCTGGGTGACTGTGTGCCTGTCATATCAGCACTCTGGAGATAGAGACAGGAGCATCAGAAATTCAAGGTCATCTCCAGATATGGAAATATATGAGTTTCTTAATTCTCTGATAATCTCTAAAATGAACTTTGAATGGTTCTCAGTTTCCAAGCAGACTATGACTTGGATGTTGGGTATACTGTTGGGTGTTCTTTCACACTCCTTTGGGTCACCCTGTTTAAGGGGAAAGCCAGTGTCATGTGTTGAGACAATGAACTGAGACCATCTAATAGCCATTCAATTGATTATGCAAGATGACATCTGTCTCAACCTTGTTAAACCACCAGAAGCCACTGTTTCCAGTAGATAGCTTATCTCAGAGTCCTGGGGAAACCTGAGCTGGTGGGACCCACCAATTATACACATAAGTTATACAAATGAGTTATATATACATTTGGTCTACAGAAACAACGATACACTGTCTATTGTATACACTCACAAATACAAATATTCATATATACATATATTTAAGATAGGGTTCTACCATGTATTCCAGGTTGACTTCCTGCTTAGCAATTTCCTATTTCACCCTCCTGAGTACAGGTGTGCATATCACCCCCAGATGAAGTTTTTGAATATTAAAATGTACTATTATTAATACATAGAGACAGATAACTAATATGGCCTATTTAGTCGATAACTAGGAAGGAGGTTTGGTGCCCGCCCTCCAAAGATCTTCACATGTCTATGTGATCTTGTTTCCCATAATTTATTAGATGTTCTTTTTTGTTTGTTTTTTTTTAAGACAGGGTTTCTCTGTGTAGCCCTGGATGTCCTGGAACTCACTCTGTAGACCAGGCTGGCCTTGAACTCAGAGATCCTCCTGCCTCTGCCTCCTAAGTGCTGGGATTAAAGACATGTGCCACCACTGCCCGGCTTAATAGATGTTCTTATTATTTATCCATAATTTGTTCAGTGCGGGCTCTCTATTTCCTCAAGGTGGTGAATATTCTGACCAAAAAGAAGAACAGGCTGGGTTTTGATGAGCTTTGAGCAGTGCAGTTCAGGTCCCAAGAATCTGTGCAAAGTCACTAGAGGCCATTCTTTACAGCCAGCTCCATTTAAGAAGTCATATTCTAATATTGGTCTCCTGGAGGTCATAACTTCCCATTAGGTTACTTTCTTTGGTTTAGATCCAAGGAATAATGGAACTGGTCCACAATTCAAATATAAAACAAATAGTTTTGCTTTGATTTTTTTGAAACTATGTTGCAAACTCATTTATAAAAAAGCTATTCCATTCTGATGTGAGGCTCTTTCTGTTGTGTGTTTGTTTTACTTGTTTGGGTATTTACATACCTAGCTGTAGAATTTTACTGTGCTTGATGATGGCCTGCTGAATAACATTAATATACCATATTATATTGCTGATATCTTAGAAACCTGAATTCTGGGAGCCTGGTGGTATAGCTTAGCTGGAAGAGTGCATGTCTCGCATACATGAATCACCGAATTCAATCCCCAGCACTGCATGGCATATAGCTGTAATCTCAGTCCTATGGAGGAAGAGGCAGGCAGATCAGGAGTTCAAGGTCATCCACAGCAGCATAATGAGTTTGAGGCAGCCTAGGATACAAGTCTCAAAACAACAAAATATAAATTCTAAAGAATGGTAGCTCAACGTTTCTGGTCATCAGACTGCAGACATGTATTGGCTTACTTGGGAAATTATTTCATTATTTTGCAGCATAAAGTACAACACTGAGAGTGAGTGTCGTATGGTAGTAGCAACATTGAACTTCCAGCAGAAGGAAAAGTTAGAAATTCATCTCTCCTGCGCTTCACATGGGGACTTATCAAGCTGCCAAGGTTTTCAATAAGATGTTTAGGCTGTAATAGTGGTAGTTTGCCTCCTTCTGAGCCAGAGTTGTGCTTTTTGTCAGGTGGTTGTGGGGGTGATAAGGCCTAAAGCATCACCAAGAAACACTGCTTTCTTCTGTGGCATAACCTCGTATCGTGGAGTCCTCTGAAGGTCTATCCTTCCCCCTTCCCTCCCTGCCTCCTTGCATCTCTCCCTTCCTCACTTTCTCCCTACATCAAACCCTCCTTTGTCCTTTCTACCTTCTTTCTTTCTTCCTTCCTCCTTCTTTCTTCCTTTGTTTCCTTTCTTCCCTTTCTTCCTTCCCTCCTTCCTTCCCTCTTCTCTCTCTTTCTCTCTCTCCTTCCTTCCTTCCTCCCTTTCTTTCTTTCCTTCCTTCCTCCCTTTCTTTCTTTCCTTCCTTCCTCCTTCCTTTCTTCCTTCCTTCCTTCCTTCCTTCCTTCCTTCCTTCCTTCCTTCCTTCCTTCCTTCCTTCCTTCCTTTCTTTCTTTCTTTCTTTCTTTCTTTCTTTCTTTCTTTCTTTCTTTCTTTCTACAGTCCTAGGGAAATGAACTCAGGATCACATAAATACTAAGAAAGCACTCTATTGCTCTGCGCTATATCCTTAGGCAAGTCCATTTTGTTTTGATTCTGGGGGTTTTACTTAGTTTTCATCTAGAGGTCATCATGTGCCAATGCTCCCCGAGCTGAGAAACAGTCCTGTAGGTTCTATACTGATGAGGAGGCTCAGGAGTGGATTCCAGCTTATCTTGGGTTACAGTGAAACACTGCCTCAAAAAAGAAAGCAAAACAACAAAATCAAAACCAAAACAAGCATTCAAGTAAAACCCATCACAATCCCATCATTACAATGAAGGAACAGAGTAGTCTCACTTTAGAGAAAGGGTTTGTGTATATATCTTACACAGCAGGAGGTTCCAGGACATAGCACAGGCCTTGGGTCAATTCTGACAAGAATGTTCTCAATGTTGTCTGGTTACAGCAGATTGTGGTGTCCAGAACAAATGCAGGACTGAGTCATCACTTCTGGGGTGGAAACCAGAGAGTGAGATGGGCCAGCAGGTAATTAATAAGAACTAAAGGATCCACAAGAGCTCCTTTTAAGAATTTCAAGTGGAGTCTCCCATAGCCCCCCAAATCCAAAGACTTTTCGTACGGTCACTGAGATTAAACTTCTGACCATTTTCCAACATTGTCACTTGAAAACAAACATAGGCTCTGCCTCTGAACACAAGTTCATGTTCTTCAACACTTGGTTTCTGGGGAACAGTGTTGTCTGGGAAGCATTTGGAGGCACAGCATTTCTGGACATCCCTGTGGGAGGCCTTTAAGATTAAGAGGTTCATATCTTTGTGGCATTTCCAGTTCAGTGTCTGTACTTGATGCTTTGGTGTTTGTGTTTAAGGATATGAACTTAGCGTCCTGTTCCTATGGAATGCCTTGCTGTGCACAGCTGTCTAGTCCATGGTGGACTCTTATCCCCATGGAACCGTAAGGAAAAACAAACTTTCGTTGGCCGTCATGATTTATCACAGCAACAGAAAAGTAGCTGGCTCACCCAGAAAGGTAAATGTTACATGTCTTCTCTCACTTGAAGATCTAGTTAAAAATTGTCTACCAAGGACTGGGGAGATGGCTATGTGAAGGAAGGAGGTGGTCTAAAAGGAGGGGAGTGGTAGAAGGGGTGGGGGAGAGACAGGCAGATAACACATGGTTTCATGTTATGTCTATATCATATGCAAGTAGAGTGAGGCCTCATTGTGGGGGAAGCTAGACACCAGCAAGAGTGGAGAGTGGGGGAGGGTACAGGAGAGAGTGGAGTGGGAAGAATATGGTAGTTCAATAAAGTCTAAGTATGAAAATGTCATCATGAAACCCATTATTACTTAACAAACTTTATTCATTTATTTTCCTATCATGTGTAGATGTGGGTCCTCCATGAGTTTATACACATGATGTGCATCTGTTCTCTCATAGAGACCGGCAGAGGGCATTGAATCCCCAGGAGCTGGGGTATAGATGTTCGCAAGCTTTCTGTTATGGATGCTGGGGACCAAATCAGGTCTTCTGCAAGAACAGTAAAAGTTTTTCATCACTGAGCCATCTTGCAGCTCTGAAGCCAATTATTTTGCACACTGCCTAAAAAAAAAAAATCAATAAGAATAAATAACAAAAACTGACACTTGAGAGTATTTTTTGTCATGAAAAATGAAGGCCTCAAAGGCAGTGCAAATTTGTCTTGTAAAGCACACCTGAACATCCATCAACCCAATAATAATTTGGTAAACTTTTCAATTTGAGAACAGATTTTTTAAAATAACATTTCTGAAATGTATATCATATTATCTTTTCATCTGTACATGAAACTAGTGTAAGAAACATCACACATAATAGACTTCACATTTGCAGATATCCCAAAGTGGATTTTGCCTCCTCTGCCTGTGTTCGGAGGCAGAGCTGTCTTAAAACTGTCAGTAAGAACCTACAGACCACCTGTTCTTGAACCTCCAGAGAATTGGCCCAGCCTAAGAATGCCCACCCTGGAAATAAGGGAGCTGCAACGCAAGTGTGGTTCTCGCTATACCCAGCTAGTGTTCTCCTGAGAGTGGCTCAAACATAAAACAGAACAGCTCTTTCCAGTGCTGAATTATAAAACCCTCATGAAAGGAAACTCAAATTCCACTTGAGTCTTGTTGCTTTGGCAACACAGAATGTGAGCCATACCAGCTGAGGAGCCCTGAGGTTGTAGCCATGCACAAAAGTCAGCTTACTCAAATGTCACTTCTGCTTACTAAGATGTCCCTTTCACTCAGTTCTTATTTGACAGAGTTTTCTTGATCTCTGTGTTGCAAATCCAGCAAAAGGGCCTGGAGGCCTAACTGCTTCATGAGCCTGGAATGTGCTGAACTTTCTGGAAATATGTGATGACCAGAAATAGTTCAGAAAGGCCTCTCAGATTTGAAAAAGCTTTTCTATTATTATTATTATTATTATTATTATTATTATTATTATTATTTATAGGAAAATGATCATTACGTTACTTCTTTGGTCAGCAAGTAATGTAAATGGAAGGTAAACCAAAAGCCATGAATACTGATCATGCAGTGTGCATCAGTGTTCTGAGTCTGAGAGAAATATTCAACTCAGCTGAGTCATAAAGGTGTGATATATGTATGTGTGTGTACATGTATGAATGTATATATTTTTATTTGTATATATTTGTCTGATTGTACATGTATGAGTATATCTGACGTACTCTTTCCCGTTGGGGGAAGCGCAGGCACGAGTGGGTCCCCTGGCTCTGGTGTTGGGTCCACGTGCCCTAGGCTTCAAGGCTCACTGCAGTGGCCCTCCTCGTTGCAGCATAGCATCCGCAGGGCCTGACGCCACGGGGTGAGATGCCAGGATCGAGCAGCCCCGGCCCCGATGCAGGGGTGTCTGCCACGCGCCGCCAAAGCCGTGACCTCCGCTTGGCCGCGGTGTAGGGAGGAGGCACGGATAGAGACCAGCCACAAGCACTCTTGCCCTGCGCCAAGGCTTGACTGTTGCACACTTCCCGTGGTGCCCGGTGCCCGCCGCTGTTAAGAGTGCTCCGCTCACTGTAGAGCCAGTCTCCTCGAGAACCCAAGAGTAGTCACAGTTCCCTTAGACAAAAGTTCTCCGCCACCAAAATAGTTTTTATCTTTATTCGTTCTGGATGGCAGGTAGCGCTCCCGGAGCAGGTGGGTGGAGAAGGAAGGGAGAGAGAGAGAGCTACTGGGTCAAGGTGCTCTATTTATAGTTCTGAGAGGAGGAGACAGGAGCTTGGTAGTTGACACTTTCCATTGGCCAGCTTGGGGGCCCTATTTGTTGCCTCATTTGCTTTGCCCAGGACTCAAGGTTGCTTTCTACACAAGTCTCACACGCCAGGCCTCTCTCTATACAGGGGTCGTGATAGCTATGGGGAATCTCCCAGGAAGCATGAATTCTGGTCCCTTGTGTAGGTTCCACTGTTCGTGGAATTTTTCACTGGGTCTCCCAGGGCTTCTAGCCTATGCTCAACTGGGCGTTAGACTGCCTGACATAGATCACTGCCCCACATATATATATTTTTATAAGTGTATATGTGTGCATGTATATATTTGTGTGTATATGCTTGTATATATTTATGTGTGTGTATGTGTATGCACTTATATGTAGATATATATTTGTGTGAATGTATATGTGTATGTACATGTATGCATTTGTATAATTGTACATATGTGTATATTTGTGTAAGTATATATATGTGTGTACTTGTATGGGTGTATATATTTGTGTGAGTGTGTGTGTGTGTGTGTGTGTGTATGTGTGTGTATGTGTATGCTTGTATATGTTTACATGTGTGCATGTTTCTCAAAAGAGCATGATAACTGAGGTGAATTTTATTGTATTTATTTTGTGTATGCTCATGAGTGCATGTCAGACACAACTTGAAAGAGTCAGTTCTTGCTTCCCAACAAGTGGGTCCTGAGTATTGAACTCAGGTTGTCAGGCATGGCAGCAAGTGCCTTTACCTGCAGAGCTGTATTACCTCCCCTGAGTCAAAAGTTTGAAGCAAAGGAGCTATGTGAGATAGGAAGGAATCCTTCTTCTGACTGGGAAGAGGAGACTGCAGAGTGCAGCTCTGCACACTGAAGGAAACACGCATCTCAGGCACTGCCTTGTAGATCCCCCAAACTCCTTTATTATGCTTGCTTCTTTGTCCCTCCAGTTATCAGGTGTTCTCTATGAATTTTCACACCAAACCTTTCTCAGGTCTCCTTGAGGGATCACATTCTTTTAACCTGGACAGTTCCAATTCCACTTTGACAATAACCCTTTTATGCTCCTTAGTTTTACACCAATTCAGCTGAACTTGACCTCTCATTTCATCTGTCTTTCCTCCTTGTTTATTTATTTCTTCTTTTACTGTAAAGCAGATGGAAACCATCATGTTGGAAGCTGAAATGGAGCACTCTTCAAGCGCCGTGCACTGGGCCTGGACCATGGCCTCAGCAGACTGGAGTCGGCAGTGAGACTCTCGGGCAGACTCCGTTCCTTTCCCTCCTCCCCATAGTTTCCCCTCTCTTTCTGACCTTCCTCAAGTTGTCCTGTTCATTTTTCAAAAATTTATATGCCAATGTTTTTGAGATTTTAGGCCAGTGGTTCTCAACCTTGCGAAAGCTGTGGCCCTTTAATACAGTTCCTCATGTCATGGTGACCCCAAACCATAAAATAACTTCATTGTTACTTTGTAACTATAATTTTTCTGTTTGTTTGGATCATAATATAGACACCTGATATGCAGGATAGCTGATATGTGACTCCTATGAAATGATCATTTGACACTCCCCCCCAATGAGTAGTGACCCACGGTTGAGAACTGTTATTCTATGTGAACACTTCTCAGATACAATGTTTAGCTGTGTTAGAGTCAGCAAGTGGCTGGGCTGGAGATATTGAGATAGTGCAGGGTCCTGAGATCAGCTGGTTATGACCACGGCAGGAGTAGTTTCTCTGGGAAGAAGACCAAGATGTGAGTATTCAATGTAGTTAACTTCCGGTTCAGAGCATAGATGTGTACAAAATGGAAATTAAAGTGTCTTGATTGCATCTTTCAGTGGCATGCTACAAAACGCATAAAAATGCACACCTGATTTTCCTATTTGTGCATATCTGTGTGCACTTTAAATACAGACTTTGAAATGTACAATATTCATAAAATATAGTAACAATTTGAGTAGCACTTGTGTCAATAACACCATGCTTAAGAGTTATCATCCTTACCATATCTTTAGCGCTCTCTTTCACACATTTCCCTGCCTACCTCCCTTCCCTCCTTCTCTCTTTCTTCTCTTCTCTCTCTCTCCTCCCCCACCCTTCTGTCTCTCTTTCTTCCATGTGCAAACTCACTCTTGCTGCTGACCATCTTTGGGCTCCATTGTTGCTCCACACTGTTAAAGGAAAGACCCTTAGACTCATAACCTTATAGTAGTAAATAAAGAATCACAAACAAAATAGAACAAAGCAAAACAATTAGAAACAAACCAAAGAAACAAGTCTCAGCATTCCAGAACTAATGCAGTGTTAGAGAACCCCTAGCAAGGCCATAACCGAGCCACATTTATAGAAACAGAAGTGCCTTGTGGGAAAGGTTAATTGTTTACAGAGCCCCTGAAACTGCCCAGCTCTGCTATGGTAGCTGAACTCCAGGTTAACGTGGTCTGTGGGTGATTCAAATAAGAAGGCCACTCCAACTCAGTGACCTCCCAGGAATTTTATTTAGCACAGTTATGCAGTATTCTGTATTTCCTTAGAGCATTGCAATGTGTCTAGTCCCATGTATTGGCATATGAGAGACTTCCATTCTCCATTATTACAAATCATTCTGCTATAAAGACCTTATTGCATACTTCTTGCTTCCCATGGTTAAAGGCCTCATGCATATGCATGCATATAGTTAACGTAAAACTCAAGTCAATAGCAGCTACCCTTTTTCTTGCAATACAGTTTGACATTTTTCTATATTATCTTGTTTTAATGTAGCATAATATGTGTTACAGATCTTAATTATATTCTATATTCTATGTTCTATGTTCTACGTTCTACATTCTACGTTCTACGTTCTACGTTCTACGTTCTACATTCTACATTCTATATTCTATATTCTATATATGATACTTTAACCTGATAAATCTATGGTTTTCTTACTTTAACATTAGTCAGAATAGTTTCAAGGGCTTTTTAAAACATAATTGCTGTAAGTCACTCTTATTCCAATATATCTTTAGTAAGGATTCCAATTCAAACATGAAAAAAGGATCTACGTGTTTGCTTGTTTATTGCGGTTCAGGGAATAAACCCAGGGCTTCTTTGCCCGTGGTAGCAGGTGCTCTACTTCCAAAGCAGGAACAAATCCATATGCCCAGTCTTAAATTTGCACTTCTAACAAAGCTGCAGGTGTCACTGAACTTCTGATTTGTAGACTTTGTGCAGCAAACCCACTGCACTAGTTAGAACTTTACAATTTGCCAGGAAGTAGTAAATGTCAAGGGGATAGACTGTAGGGGAAATCACCAACTCACAGTGTGGAGGCACACTGATACCCGCAGGGTCACATGGGAATCTGCATTTCTCCACAGCCTTCAAAACACTTGGAATTATCATCTGGAATTTTTGCCTATTTGTTAAGGATAGAATTCAATCACTTCATGAATTTATCTTACAAGTTTTGATAATTAATAAAGTTCAGTTTTTAAAATACTTACATTTGCCTGCATTTTTCCTTTATGTAAAGCTCTACTCATTTCTTGAAGATTTATTTTAATTGGTATACACATAAAATATTAGTCTTTGTGAAGTATATGTATTACAAATATCTTTCCTTAGATTGTGAATTTTATTTAAAACATTAATTTTAATTGTGTGTGTAAAAGAGAGAGAGAGAGAGAGAGAGAGAGAGAGAGAGAGAGAGAGAGAGAATGTATGTGTATGTATATGTGCACATAAATAACTGAGTGCTCAGATGAACAGATGACAAAAGATGGTGTTGGGTCCTTGAAGCTGGAGTTGCAGGAGTCTGGGAACTGCACTGATCTGGGTTCTGGGACTGTAACTTGGCTCCTCTGCAAGAGCAGTATGAACTTTCAACCACTGAGCTGTCTTTCTACCTTAGGGAGTTTTAACTTACTATATTTTAAAGAACATAAGCTCTTAATTCCAAATTAGTTATCTTATGATGAGCACATTTTGCATTCTATATAAGATTCCCTGCCTACTTTAAAGTCATAAGTAAATATCCATGTTTTCTTCTAAAAGTTATAGTTTATAGAACTTAGGGAATGTTCCATCCAGTAGAAAAGGACTGGGGCACAGCCTTTAGAATGTCTGTGTTGATGCTCTCAAATCTCCCAGTTCTGCATCCCTTGGACCTTCCCCACTAGCCTGCACACCACCACACATATAGCACTCTCCCACACATCTATGTATAGCTGGCCTTTGCTGGAGAACAAAGGTGACTGACACACATGAGCCTTGTATGTAAGGCAAAACCTTCCTTTCCACATCGAGAATTCACCTTACTTCCATCCTGGTCACCAGGTCTGTTCAGTGTTGACATAAAGTATAGAAGTGTAGGGTTGCTAAGAGAGAGAGTTCATAGAGCAGAGGTGTCTCAAGGCCTGTCTCAATGCTTAGCATAACCTGGCAAGGATGAGGTGTTAGCTGAGAGGTTGTGGTTTCTGCAGCAGCCTCTAACTCTGGATGGCAGTTAGACAATAGCAGCCAGTCTGTGGCAGGAGTTGGCACCCTGACAGTGCTGGGGTGCATCGCTTTACTGTGTTTCTAAGATTACCATTCCTAATATTTGGAAGGAGAGCTGACCATGACAAGTGAAATGGGGATGATACAATGGGAAACTGGGGAGGAAGCCCTGGAAAAGATCAGGAAAACAGCTATGCTTGGTGACCCACTAGTTTCCAGTGTTCCTTGGTGTAGGGTCCCAGTGACACTCCATTTATCAAGACAATAAATAATCTACTAGAAATGGGACTAACACATGCTGGTAAGCTCAGGAATGGCCAAGTTGTCAGGAGAGGCTAGCACTGAAGGGCCTCTTAGAGAGAGTGAGAGCAAAAGCCTTGCATGGCAGACATCAGGGACCAGCATCTTATATTCACAACTAAGGTACACACGTCTATTCACTAAGATTGTGACAAGCTTATAGAATGGATCTCAGAAGGTCTAATGCATGGCAAAATATGGAAAGATGATCTTGCTCAGAGAAGGAATTTTCCCGATAAGGAAGGCAGCCAGGCAGCACAAAATAAGCTTGGCCCACAGGAAATGGCACTATCAGGAGGTGTGGCCTTGTTAGAGGAAGTGCGTCACTGTGGGGGTGGGCTTTGAGGTCTCCATCCTAGCTTTGCTCAGTGGGGAAGAGAACCTCTTCCTGGCTGCTTACAGAATATAGTCTATCCTGGTTGCCTTAAGAACAAGATGTAGAACTTCTCCAGCACCATGTCTGCCTGCACAATGACATGCTTTCTGCCATGATAATAATGGACTGAACCTCTGAAACTCTAAGGCAGTCCTAATTAAATGTTTTCCTTTATAAGAGTAACCTTGGACATATTGTCCCTTGACAGCAATCAAGCCCTAAGACAAAAGGATGGCATAAGACATGGACATGGATGTGATCAGGAAAGATGGTGGATGGAGAGCCCAGCCGTGCTGGTAAATTGTGACTTCTTGACCACTTTCCAGACATGAGCTACTTTTCAGACTAAGAATAGTAAAACAAACCAGTGCTGGGATTCCAGTGTGAAGAGCCCAGTAACAGCACAGCCAGTGTTCCCAGCTGAGAGCCTCCCTGTCTCTCAGACACACCTAGTCGCATAGCACTGTCCGATGACAAACAGCTTGGAAGTTTTGCACGGGCCTTGCTGGCTGACTTGATGCCTCAGACGGCTCTCATTGCACTCCTGTTAGAATGTAGCCAGTATCTTCTGGCTCTGGTCGTAGGTACCCACTTGGTTTAAATGTCTCGGATGCTGATTGTTTGCTTTTAAGTGCTAGGTTCAGTGTATTTATGATGCGGTATTAATGTATTTAGAATGTATTTATAATACAGATGCTATATCTGTATCCATTTCTATGTTTTCTTTCGTACTGATTATTGTGCTCGTTCTCCCCCCACCCCTGATTGCTGTTTTCTTCCATTCATCCCTTTCTTAACCTGTTCCTTCTCCGTGGTCCCAGTTTCTCACTTATACTACATGGGACTCAGGGAACCTCAATTTGTTTTAACAGTTAGCTCAACTGCTAGACTGTATACAAGCTAAAATGGCCAAACTTGTTTTTACTATCTTCTGAAAGTACTTAGAATGTTTTAATTCATTTTCCTTGCCAGGTACAAGCCAACCTCTAGGATTTTACAGAGATATATTTTGAAGCTCTTAATGTCCATATACATTCAGACTTGGAAATGCTATTTATATTTCACTTGCTATTGACTTTCTAATCTTATTCCTTCTTTTTAGTATTATTGTCTTTATTTTAGAGTAGAAATTTTAGAAATTTCTTTCAAAAATATCTGTTGATAATAAAGTTCTGTATACAAATATGTGTCTGTGTGTACACACACACACACACATACACACACACACACATACACACTCATACATACACACATACACATCCTGAGGTCATGTATTTGTTGAATATCTAATTCGGGATCACACACAGACACACAGATATACACACAGACACAGCATAATACCATGACATAAACATTATAGAGCCTTCCAGATAATCTCAAAATGATTAAGTGACATTTTAATATCCTATTTATGGTTAAACTATAATTTATTTAAGCTATCTCTCAATATTTATTGTCTAAGTGGCCCTAAGGTTTTCCAATTGTGATGAATACTGCAGCACACATCCTGCTACATAAATCTTTGCCCTCATTTCTGAATATTTCTTAAGGGAATAGTACTAGAAGTGTAGTTTCTGGGTCAAATCATTACAAGCTTATAAATTTAACTTAATTTTATTCCCCTTCCTCATGATTTATCTCCAACCAAGATTCTGAAATCTCTTTAAATTAAAATTTTTGCTTACATTCATGTAAAGCCAGTACATGATTTTAAAAAAAACAAACTCTAACAGTGTTAAGGGGTTTAAGATGAGAAAGAATTGACTCTTATTCTTTTTTAATTCTTTATACATAAATTCACATTGAAAGAATTTTACCATTTTTATATTATTTATTCATTTATTTAGTCAACGGTTCTTCTATTTATGCCATATTTCCATAGATGGACTTGTTCTTTTCCATCTGTATGTCATTGCACATGAATGGGTTAGCATGCTAAGTCTATCCCTGGTCCTTCCTTTATGTTTTCCTTTTCTTTCTTTTCCATTCTCTTCCTACTATTCATATGCTACAAATATACACTTACATCTGACAGATTAATAAGCCTTGCATTGTTTTGCAAACATTCCAGCCTTCCCAGGGGCAAAGTTTAAATGTGGAAAATGGACAACTTCAGATGATTATGTTTGTATCTGAGCACACACGTCCACATCCACACACACACATGTATATACACTAACATATACACATACACAGATATACACACTCATAATATAACACACTTGCACACACACACACACACACACACACACACACACACACACACACACACACACACACACACACATGAGGCCTGGAAGCACTCTTGCATCTCCAGACAATTTCAGCTGAAAAGGTCGGTCCTGGGTTTTGGTGTGCTGCGGTGCTTTTATTCACAAGGAAAAGTCTCTTGTAAACTGTTTTCCCTGCTTGACTTCAGTTACAGAGAGGGAGAAAAGTGAGATGGGAGAGAAAGAAAAACAGAGGGAGAAAAGAAAAGGCAGGCAGAAGGAGAGATGTGTACTCAAGCAAACCATTGGTTTCTTCTGTTGGACATCTATATATTTAACTAAAGTAGATTCTGAATTAACTGGATGATGCCCTCAAAATTCTACTACACACTTACCCCCTTCCCTAAATCTGTCTGTGACAGATGCCTGCATAAAGAACTCAGGTTAGTTTATCACTTAGCTAACAATAAATGCCAAATGCTACATCAGTATAGATGAGATTACAAAACTTAGTGGAGCCTTGGACTTTCCTGATACTTTGATCTTTTTAAAATAAGAAAAACAATGGACTGGAGAGGTGGTTCAGGATTTAAGAACACCGACTGTGCTTGCTGAGAATCCAGATTCAGCTCACAGTAGCCCAAATGGGCAGCTTCTAATGGCCTGAAACTCCAGTTCCAGGGCCAGCACCACCTCCTGGCCTCCTGAGACACTTACTCAAGCCCAGACGTATGCATATAATACACCCTAAAAAAACAAACTTGGAACTTATAGCATCATAACACTCTAGCACATCTAGATATTTTTAACATAAAATATCTCCATGTCCCATTTATACCTAAATCCCCAAGTAAAATTAAAACAAACCAACACACATTCCGTGCTACCGTCCATGCACCATCTAAACCCAACGTGACATTTACCTCTCATCTCCAATCATCCCAACGCACAATGCTATTAAAGATGGAATTGTTTTTAAAAGCCTTTCCAGTTTCATAGAAAAGCAGAATGGAATACAATAACATTTCCTATAGTTGTCTCAGCCTCTCCGGTGCCCAAGGCCATGAGCCACAGCTCTGCTAGAGTGGTGCTTTGTTAGAACGGATAGACCTTCATCAACAATTATCTCAGACCATACATACATTGCTCACCGCTCTCAGTTGTGTACAGCATCAGTCTTCACAAAGATGTCACCACATGTATTCAGCTTTACACAGTGTCAGAATAATATTAGTGTCCTCAAACACTTCTGGGCTCTACTCTTGACAGCTCCTCAAGCCCTGATATTGTTAACTGTCTTCATAGTTTGTCATGGAGTTAGCTTCAAGTAAGCAGACTCCGCCTTCCCTTTTGCCTCTTCCCTTTGTTTTATGCATTTAATTTTTCTCATCTTTTCATGCCTTGAGATTCCATTTCTTTTAGTGCTAAACAAAAATTCCATTGTCTAGGTTAATTTGATGTGACTGTCCACACACTGAAGGATATCTGGTTGCATCAATATGTTAGCACAAATTGTGTACACGTCTGTTATAAACATTCCATGTGCATGCTTGCCATAGATTTTATATTCCTTTGGGTAGATAAGAGATCAAATATTAAGGCAGTTGGTAAGAGTTCAGCTTTGTAAGAATGTGCTGGAGGTGACATTTAGCACATAGACCACTAGCTGCTCTTGAAGAGCTCTTGGGTTCAGTTCCCAGCACCTACATGTGATGGCTTGCAATCCCATATAACTCCAGTTCCAAGGGATCCGATGCGTTCTTCTGGCCTTTGTGCAAACCGCATGCATGTGGTTCACAAACATAAAAATTGGCACTCTCCACCTTCACGAATAACAAAAAGAAAGTGACAATCTGCTTTCCAAAGTGGTGTATCACTTTATACTCCCACGAAAGGAGTAGTCTTTCTTGTTCCCCATCATCGCCAGCATATGACCTCTGTGGTCCGGGTCTTAGGTTTGAACCTTTCTAATACTGGTGTGGCATCTCTTATTTGAACTTGTATATTCTGGATCACATGGAACATCTTTCTGTATGCTTATTTTCCCTTTGCACATTTGGGGGCATGTATGCTGTTCCATTGCCTACTGTTAGTGCAAGAACGAATGGCTGTTCCTGCTATCAGCAGAATGGATTAACTCATTTTTAACCTCTCACGATGTTCTTTGTTCTGAAGTATACTCTGTCTGAAATTAATATAGCGACATTTGCACTCTTTGAAATAGCAGTAGTGCAGTGTGTTTCTCTATCATGCACTTTCATCTATATGTGCTATTATATTTGAAATGGATTACTATTATTTAACATATCATTGGACCTTGTGTATCTTTTCTTCTTTTTCCTACTCCTCCCCTATTGTTATCTCCTTCTACTCTTCTTCCTCCTTTCCCTCCTCCTCCTCCTTCTTGCCCTGGGGATTGAACTCAGGGTTTAGGATAAGCATTTTACTGAGTTACACCCCTGGTCCTTACTCTTAAACAATATGCAGTCTGTTCACTTTCAGTCTCACACTGTCTTCAGATTTCGCTTTGGAAAAATAGACAATTCTTGAGGTGTGTCTGTTTCTAATGAACATGCTCTTAACTAACCTCTCTCTGTAGAGACTCCAAGGATTGTGCGGGGGATGGGCTGCTCTTCCTGGCCAGAGGCTGTGTAGTTGATGCTCTGGTCATGAATGTGGCTAGAACAACAAGAGTCCCTCCAACACTGTAACACCAGCCTGGCATAGCCTTCCATCTTCTTTCTGAGCTTCTCAACACGGCCACTCCAGTGGTGAGAACACTTCCTCTGCTCTTGGGATGGTAGCATCCTGGCTGAAAATCTGAGCCTCAAAGGTTTGCTTCAGTTCACTTAATTACTTTAGACCACCTTGGATTCTCAGCAACACAGAGAAACTTTTCTCCCACCTGGCAGATTGCCAGGCAACATTGGACCATCTCTGACAAAGCCCAGCTCCCATCTTTCTGTAGTCACACCTATGTAAGCTTGCCCTGCCTTAGATCTCCATCAGCACTGACAGTAGCCTATAGCAGATTCATGGCATCTTTTTTGTTGTTCTTGCTTTGATGCAGGGTCTCACAATTTAGGTCTGGCTGTTGGGGAACTCACTTTGTAGTTAAGGCTGGCCTTGAACTTGTGACACTTCTGTACCATGCTCTCAAGGCATGAGCCACCACATCAGGGTCATCACATTTCATATAATTTTGCTGTTACTCAACAATCAATGATAATAAGCATCATCTACTAATGGTTGTCAGTTGTTTGGATCCAGTTATAAATAGTGGAAAACAAAATTTAGAAGATGATACCAAGGATATGTCAGCATTGCCTTCTTCGGGAGAAGAGTTAGTTTGAATGAAATTTCCCAAAGTCTACTCAGATTAAGCCAATGTGCTCTCTGAGTCTTAATGAAGAGCAAATCTTTCTGAGAAGAAACCACTCCTGGCAATCGATAACACCTTTATTTGTTGTGATCAGGACAATCATCGCACAAATGAGAATGAATATGAGAACATTAGAAGATTGATTCGTTTAATGAACCTACAAGTAACTGTGAATTTCTTTACTAACACCATCAGGCAAATGATACCTGCTAACATTTAGAATTGTTTATAGTAGATATGTGCACCCTTTAAAGAATAATTTTGTATTCTTATCAACCCCCTCTAATTTAAGAAAATGTTTCAGTTTTTCATGCCTCATGAGTAGATTCATGTTTGTCTTTGTGTTGAGGGCAGAGAGGCACAGGATTTAGTTTTTTCACTGTGACCCCCTTAGGGCACGCGCCAAGTATGGAGGCTGGATTTAAACTAGTATAGATTCTACCGGGTGCTAGGCACCTAGACTTTATTTGATACCAGCTTGTCCCTTGCAATAACATGGCATAACCCTTGCCCATCAAAAGTCAGTAGTTTAGAGGGGCAAGCATAGATTTAGGGGCAGATATTCTGTTGCTTTAGGGCTGGATTCAGCTGTGTGATGTCCCGGCTGACCTTGGTGGTAGTATATTGGTTGACCCAAGATGGATTGAACTCTGATTATTTAGCTTTCTCCTGTTTCCTTTTCCCCTTTAGAATTAGTTCCTTGACATCTCTTACAGCATGTTTTGATCATATTTGTCCCTGTCTCCTGAATCCTCTCAGATTAACCATCACTTTCTGACCCACTCACCTCTGTCTTCTTTCTTAATCTTTTACAACCCTATCAAGTTTGATTTGCATTGCCCATATAACTCCTGGATAGTGGTCTTCAACTAGAGGTATGAACTCACAGTGGTTTTAACTGCATGCAAAAAATCTCTGCAATCTCACCCAGACAAAATCCCAGCATGGATTCCAGGGGTGGGTATGAAGTCTCAGCTCTAGCTGAGGAGCTCTTTGACATTGATGGAGGCTTCGAGAGAGTTAGTTTTCTTTAAGGGTGTGACCCTTGGAAGTCTACCATTTTATTTTTTTCTCTCCTATCTCCCCACCATCCCAACCTTTCTCTTTTTCTTTTTAGATGGGGCTATAGTTTAGTAGACCATGCTGGTCTTGATACCATGACCCTCCTGCCACCCTCAATCTCCCCAGTGCTGATGTCTCCAGTAAGTGCCACCATTCACGCTGTTTAGAAGGAAAGCAGACCATAGCAGCTGAGAGCAAGAGTGAGGGCAAGTGGACTTATCAGGGCTAAGCCATTTTTAGTTTGTGTCACATAAACCAATATGCTGTTGGACAAAGCAAAGTATATGATGTACCATCTGTGACAAAAGCTTTCAGTTTGGGTAGCTTGTCAGTCCTCAGTTCTTTTGTCATATGCCTTTCAGCACAGTGCGAAGTGATTGTTGTTATTTGGTATTTATATCAGTTATTATTGATTATGGTAATTTGGGGACAGAATTTAGCCAATAACACAGGATCCATCCCAAATTGAAAAGACAAGAAGATAAAAGAATGGGGCATCATTGTTCTTCTTCTGCTGCCATGCTCCTGCGATCCTCCTGTCTCTGTCTCCCCAGCCTGAGGACTATAGATGTGTGCCAAGGCTTTCTTCTGTGGTGCCAGGGAAATGACTGTGGTCCCCATGCTCTCCTCACAAGCATGTTACCAATTGAGCTATCTCCCCAGGCTTGAGTTGGATATTTTAACAAAAGCAAAGCTTAGAATAATGCCTGATACACTTTGAACATTATGAAATATTGGCTATAACAGTGATAATTATCAGAGCTGTTTGTTGTTTAATGATTAAAATCCACAAACAAAACAATTCTCTCTTATTCGCGGTCACAGGCCCTGACCACCAGAGTAATGAGCAGAGGTAACAGATTGCTTAAAGCCCCACCTAGTAACTGGGTTTTGTTTGGGGGAGCATATGCTCCAGTGAGGAAACTACAAGAGCTGATTAATTTGTGTGTTTTAAAAAATAAAACTGTAACATTTAACACCGTTTTCTATAACTATGCTTATGAGATACTTGGGTTATAATGCCAATTGACAACCATCATCTTCCTCATTTTAAACTAGTTTTCAGTATTTGGTTTCTCTCTCCCCTGAAGCAACTCAGAGATCGGCATGCCTTTGGCTTTCAAGTGCTGGAATGAAAGTCTGGCTGCACCATACCTGGCCACTATAGGTTTTACTTTTTATGTATACACATGTAGTATGTGTGAGTATGTATGTCTATGTCTTTGTGGGTCTGTATCTCTGTGTTTGGTAATGTAGGCATAAGTTTGACATCTGGTGTCTTCCTCCATCACTTCAGACTGACATATTGAGGCAACACCTCTCTAAGCCTGGATCTCATTGCTTAGGTTAGTCTGGAAGTTTGCATGCCCAAGGGATACCATAGCTCCACCTTCTGTGTCCTGGGACATAAAGGCTGATACAATGATCTGACTTCTACTTGAGATTTGGGACCTGATCTGTGGTTCTTGTGTTTAGACTGTGTATTAGTCAGGGTTCTGTAGAGTCACAGAACTTTTAGGTAGTCTCTATAAAGTAAGGGAATTTGTTAATGACTTACAGTCTGTAGTCAAACTCCCCAACAATGGTCAGCAGTAGCTGTGAATGAAAACCCGAGGATCTAGCAGTCACTTAGTCCCACAAGGCTCTCAGGCAAAGAAGATTGCATCTTCCTCCTTCCAATGTCCTTATGTAGATCTCCAGCAGCAGGTGTGGCCCAGATTAGAGGTGTGCATACCACACACCTGAAACGTGTGTCTTCCAGACTCAAGATCTAGATCACAGGTGGGCCTTCTAATTCTGGATTGTAATTCACTCCAGATATAGTCAAGTTGACCATCAGAAATAGCCACTACAGACTACAAAGACCTCACCTGCCAAGCCATCTGCTTAGCCCTCCAGTTTCTTCTATCATGCAAGACCATCGCCAGAAGGATGGCTTCACCTCCTGCGGTTCCCATCAAGCACCCTTTCCATTAGGCAATTGACAAACCTCAGTCATTTTCCCAGCATGGCTTGCATTTTTTAACCACCATTACTGTGTGCACATCTGTTTCTCGGTGAGCCTTGCAGCATCTCCACAGAAGGAACTGTACTCTCATGCTAACTGTGGAGATTGATTTTGCCTTTTGACTTATCAGGTTTATATATAATCCATCAATTTGCTGTCATGGAGAATAGAATAGCTATTCTAATATTATTTTGACCCTTTATTAAATTAATAACAGGTCATTGAGTCTTTACACTATGCTCAGCCAGATGCTCCTGACAGCCAAGAACGTCAATGTGCTGTGTCCATGCTTCTTTTCCCTGGATGTACTAATAACAAACTAGCTTATTTACACCTTTGTTTGTACCCGTCACTAACCTCCCATATGGTGCAAGGGCTTCTTGGTGGTGCTTTCCACAAGGACACTTATGATCCCCAATCAGCTCCAATTTATTTCCCTTCCATATCAATCCCTTCATTTACATTTGAATTCACTGTTTCCTGTGTCTGCTGCAGGTCCTTCTCCTGGGGGCCCTCTGTTGTCATTCTTGAAAATGTCTTTGCCTTCCACCCAGATCTGGCTCTGGCCCATAAGAGTGACTAATTTGCTTGTGATTCTATGCTTCTTTAGCATAGGCCTTCAGATTTCTGGAGTGTTAAGGATTTTTGCTGGCCTAGCTTTAGTAAAAGGATTTAACACATTCAACCTTAAACTATCTCAAAGGCTGTGGACCAGCTCCCATTTAGCAAAGAGATATTTGCTTAAACATTTCATTAAAAGTAAAAAGTTAGAACTTGTAATTCTCCAGAATTTTTAATAAAATGGTCAACCATGTTCCCTCTAACCCTCTGTTCTCTTACCATGCAGCTTGGCTTCTCATGGATAACGAGACAGAACTCTGTATTTACTGTAGTGACTACCGGCTAAGGGAAGCAAGCATAAATTTCAGTGAACAATGCAAAGATTATTGTGGGGCAATTTCCTTTCTATGTCATTTAAACAGATTAATAAAAGGAATATTCGCTTCTCACAGCTGTATCACCTTCGGCATGGATGGGCTGAGTCTACTTTTTATGATAATATAAAATTCATGTTTCACCTGTAAGTCCCCTTAAGTTGTCCCTGTTGTACAATGAGGAGGCTGAGGAATGAAATGGGTTCAGAATGTATATTTGTGGATATAAGAGCTGTATGAAGAAAGAGGAAATGAGCAAGGTGCTTTTGAATGGCTTGCATCTCACCATTATTTCTGTTTCCATCAGCTTTCAACAGCAGACTGATGGGTCTGCCGAGAGGTGGAGAGAAAGTCGCAGCAAACACAGCTTTCTGGCTCAGTCACTCCATCATTTTATCTTCTGTGGGATGTTGCCAGAGATAATTTTATCCCATGAATACATCTTTAAAACAAAGCTTTGAAGAAGTAATCTTTGTTTCTGATTTACCATCTGTAAATTGATAGCATTTTGTCATTTTCCTTTCTTTCTTTCTTTCTTTCTTTCTTTCTTTCTTTCTTTCTTTCTTTCTTTCTTTCTTTCTTTCTCTTTCTCTCTCTTTCTTTCATTCCCTTTTTTTCTTATCTTTCCTTCTCTTATTTTTAATTTAAATATTTGTGAAGGATACACTATATGCCATGCTCTTGTATGTTTATTTTATCAGATGTTATTGTATTTAAAATACTATGAAAGATAGGATCCATTTAACAAAAAATATAGCCCTAAAACTGAGTTGTACACATTTCATTAAAAAAAAAAAGAAGCCCAGCCAGCCCAACCTCACCCAGAGGAAGCACCACTTCCAGACACTCCAACACACCCAGGATCATAGGATCAGAGGTGCCCTGGGCAGACCTTGGGCGAGAATTCTGCAGTCAATCCCACAACACCCAGAAGAAGCACCACTCCCAGGTGCTCTAACATGCCCAAGATCTTAGGAGCATAGGATCTCAGGAGCTTGGTCACACCTGGATCTTAGGGTCTCAGAGGCAACTTGACTCCCAGGAGCTCTGAAACACCCAGGATCTCAGGATCCCAGTATCCCAGAATCATAGGATCACAGAAACAGCTGGACTCTGAGGAGTTCTGACACAACCATGATCACAGGAAGGACAGGCTCCAGTCAGATATAGCGAGGGCAGGTAGCACTAGAGATAATCACATGGCTGGAATCAAGCATAAGAACATAAACAACAGAAACCAAGTTTACTTGGCATCATCAGAACCCAATTCTCTCCCACAATAGCAAATCCTAGATACACCATCACACCAGAAAAGCAAGATTCAGATCTAAAATCACTTCTCATGATGATGAGAGAGGATGTTAAGAAGGCATAAATAACTCCCTTAAAGAAATACAGGAGAACACAGGTAAACAGGTAGAAAAGTCCTTAAAGAGAAAACACAAAAATCCCTTAAAGAATTACAGAAAAACACAATCAAACAGGCAAAGGAAATGAACAAAACCATCCAGGATCTAAAAATGGAAATAGAAATAATGAAGAAATCACGAGGGAGACAACCCTGGAGATAGAAAACCTAAGAAAGAGATCAGGAGTCATAGAAGCAACCATCACCAACAGAATACAAAAAATAGAAGAGAGAACTGCAAGTGCAGAAGATACCATAGAAAACATTGACATAACAGTCAGTGCAAGAAAATGCAAAAATCAAGGAAAATGCAAAAAGAAAAAATCTCCTAACACAAAACATGCAGGCAATCCAGGACACACTGAGAAGATGAAATATAAGGATAATAGCTATAGAAGAGAGTGAAGATTTCAAACTTAAAGGGCCAGTAAATATCTTCAACAAAATTATAGAAGAAAACTTCCCTAACCTTAAGAAAGAGATGCCCTGAACATACAAGAAGCCTACAGAACTCCAAATAGACTGGAGCAGAAAAGAAATTCCTCCTGTCACATAATAATCAAAACATCAAATGCACTAAACAAAGAAAGAATATTAAAAGCAGTAAGGGAAAAAGGTTGTACTGGCTGGTTTTGTATCAACTTGACACAAGCTGGAGTTATCACAGAGAAAAGAGTTTCAGTTGAGAAAATGCCTCCATGAGATCCTGCTTATCTGTGTTCTCCTGTATTTCTTTAAGGGACGTATTTATTTATTTATTTATTTATTTATTTATTTATTTATTTATTTATGCCTTCTCAATTAGTGATCAAGGAGGGAGGGCCCCTTGTGAGTGCTACCATCTGTAGGCTGGTAGTCTTGGGCTGTATAAGAAAGCCAACTGAGCAAGCCAGGAGAAGCAAGCAAGCCACTAAGTCACATCCCTCCATGGCCTCTGCATCAGTTCCTGCTCCTTGACCTGCTTGTGTTCCAGTCCTGACTTCCTTTCATGATGAACAACAGCATGGAAGTGTAAGCTCAATAAACCCTTTCTTCCCCAACTTGCATCTTGGTCATGATGTTTCTGTAGGAATAGAAACCCTGACTAGGACAAAGGTCAAGTAACATGTAAAGGCAGATCTATCAGAATTGCACCAGACTTCTCACCAGGGACTATGAAAGATCCTGGGTCATACGAACCCTAAGAGAACAAAAATCCCAGCCCAGGCTACTATACTCAGCAAAACTCTCAATTACCATAGATGGAGAAAACAAGATATTCCATGACAAAACCAAATTTACACAATATCTTTCCAAAAATCCAGCCCTACCAAGGATAATAGATGGAAAACGACAACATAAGGGAAAAAAACTACACCCTAGAAAAAGCAAGAACATAATCTTCTTTCAACAAACCCAAAAGAAGATAGCCACACAAACATAATTCCACCTCTAACAACAAAAATAGCAGGAAGTAACAATCACTTTTCCTTAATATCTCTTAACATCAATGGGCTCAATTCTCCAATAAAAAGATATAGACTCACAGACTGGATATGTAAACAGGACCCAGCATTTTGTTGCATACAGGAAACACATTTCAGTAACAAAGACAGACACTACTTCCCAGTAAAAGGTTGGAAAACAAGTTTCCAAGCATATGGTCCCAAGAAACAAGCTGGAGTAGACATTATGCTCTAAGATCAAGAATCGACAAATGGGACCTCATAAAATTGCAAAGCTTCTGTAAGGCAAAGGACACTGTCAATAGGACAAAACGGCAACCAACAGATTGGGAAAAGATCTTTACCAATCCTACACCCAACAGAGGGCTAATATCCAACATATATCCAAGAAAGAATTCAAGAAGCAGACTCTAGAGAATCAAATAACACTATTTAAAAATGGGATACAGTGCTAAACAAAGTATTTTCAACTGAGTAATATTGAATGACCAAGAAGCACCTAAAGAAATGTTCAACATTCTTAGTCATCAGGGGAATGCAAATCAAAACAACCCTGAGATTCCACCTCACACCAGTCAGAATGTCTAAGATTAAAAACTCAGGTGACAGCAGATGCTGGTGAGGATGTGGAGAAAGAGGATCACTCCTCCATTGCTGGTGGGATTGCAAGCTGGTACAACCACTCTGGAAATCAGTCTGGTGGTTCCTCAAAAAATTGGACCCAGATATATCACTCCTGGGCATATACCCAAAAGATTCTCCATCATATAGCAAGTACACATGCTCCACTATGTTCATAGCAACCTTATTTATAATAGCCAGAAACTGGAAAGAACCCAGATGTCCTTCAACAGAGGAATGGATATGGAAAATGTGGTACAATTACACAATGGAAAACTACTCAACTATTAAAAACGATGACTTCATGAAATTCTTGGGCAAATGGATGGAACTAGAAAATATCTTCTTGAGTGAAGTAACCCAATCATAAAAGAATGCACATGGTATGCACTCACTGATAAGTGGATATTAGCCCAAAATCTCTGATAATCCAAGATAAAATTTACAGACCACATGAAGCTAAAGAAGAATGGAGACCAAAGTCTGGGTGCTTCAGTCCTTCTAAGAAAGGGGAACAAAATACTCATGGAAGCAAATGTGGAAACAAAGTGTAGAGCAGAGACTGAAGGAAAGGCCATCCAGAGACTGTACCACCTGGGGATCCATCCCATATACAGTCACCAAACTGAAACACTATTGTGGATGCCAAGAAATGCTTGCTGAAAGGAGCCTGATATAACTGCCTCCTGAGAGGCTCTGCCAGAGCCCTACAAATACAAAGGCAGATGCTCAAAGCCAACCATTGGACTGAGCACGGGGTCCCCAATGGAAGAGTTAGAGAAAGAACTGAATGAGCTGAAGGGGTTTGCAATTCCATAGGTAGAACAACAATATCAACCAACCAGACCCGACCCCCCCCCCAGAGCTCCCAGGGACTAAGCCATCAACCAAGGAGTACACATGGCTCCAGCTGCATATGTAGCAGAGGATGGCCTTGTCAGGCATCAATGGGAGGGAAGGTCCTTGGTCCTATGAAGGCTTGATAGATGCCCCAGTGTAGAAGAATCAAGGGAGGGAGTGGGCGGGTGGGTGGAGGAACACCCTCATAGAAACAGGGGGAAGGGCATGGGATAGGGAATTTCCAGGAGGGGGGAACTGGGAAGGGAACTAACATTTGAAATGTAAATAAAGAAAATATCCAATAAAAAAAGTTAAAAAATAGAGAAAGAAAATTAGGTTGTGCAGTGGTGGGGCATGGTTTCAATGGACTTGGGAGGCAGAGGCAAGCAGATCTCTGTGCTTGAAGGCAGCCTGTTTTACTGAGTCACTTCCAGGACAGTCTGGAGTATGCAGAGAAACCCTAGCAAAAAAAAAAAGAACAAAGAAAAATAAAGAAAAGTTGATATCTTTTAGATTAAACTCTTTGTTAGTTACTTCCTGACTACTGTGATAAAGTACCCTTACAAAAGCATTTGAGGAAGAAAGGGTGTAATTTTGGCTTACAGTTTCAGTTTCAGGTGACTAGAGTCCACAGTGGTGAGAAAGGCACAGCAGGGAAAGCATGCCGCCCTGAGAGGAGCAGGAGGCTATTTCTCAGATTACATCTGTATTTGGTAAGTAGAAAGGAAAACGGAGTGGGCCCAGGCTATAAAGCCTCAAGTCCTGCCCCAAGTGACCTACTTGTTTAAGCAAGCCTCAATCCCTTAAAGATTTCACAGTTTTCCAAATAGTTCCACTAGCTGAAGACCAAGTGTTCAAATTCCAGAGCCTAAGTGGGAGATTTCATATTTAAACCACAAAACAGTCTACTTTTGATTTCTGTAATCCATCTTACTCCAGGATCTATCACTCTGCTTTCTGCTTAGGGTTTTCTATAAATAATATCAAAAGAATGTATGTGGAATGTTTATTTTCTTTAAAAATGTTATTATTTTTTAATTGAAAAATTATACAATATATTCAGATCACAGTTTCCCCTCCTCATCCCAGGTTTTCCTACCTCTGACTTTCCAATTTCATAACTTCTTTTATTTTTTTCATTTTCTCTTTAGAAAACAAACAGGCTAATAAAACAAAGAAACCATAAAACTATATATCTTTAAAGCATAACATTGAAAAATTCATCTTTGTTTCTGAATTCTTATCTACAAATTGTACAAGAAACACACACACCATAAAAACCACAGTTATTTATTATCTATATAAGGAAACATGGTTAAAGAGACTGTGGCCTGCCAATTTTTGTTGAAGAAAAGCTACTATTGGTCATTATGTGTTCACCTCAAACATTTGTGTGGTTCCCCAAATGAACCAGAATAGATAAAACAATCCTGATATTCAGAGTCTAAGGCATCACACTACCTAACTTCAAATCATTTAATTAAGCTACAGTAATCAAAACAGTATGTCACTGCCACCATGAAAATTGTAGGCATAGAGGTGAATGGAACAGAATAAAACCACCAAGCCATACACATAGGGAAGTGTGCTTTGAGAAGATGCTCAACAAAGACAGAATGGGGCATGGATAATCTATTCAGTAAATGGTACTGGGAGACTTGATGTCCAGAACTGAAAGGACAAAATTGGACCTTCATTACCATATCAGACTTTGAATTATCACACGAGAGTTCCAACTGGCTTAAAGATTAAATGTAAGACCATGAAACATCTAGAAAACATCATGTGATAAACAACACTTCAGTATCACTCTTGGTAATTATCATTATTATTTTTATTGTTCTTTAGGAAACAAAGCAAAAATTTGTAAAAGTGAATCAAAATAAAAAGCATCAGGAAACATCCACAGGGCCAAAAAGGCAGAGGTCTAGGATCAGATCTGGCTAATGTAGGGAACCTACACAGTTTGATAGCAATAATAAAACTTGTAAAAGCTAAATATGGCTCTCCATAGAAGATCTACAAATGGCTAGTGGACTTATCAGACAGAACTGATTATCTGAATTCTTAGAGGAATGTAAATAAAACCCACAACGGAATATCATCTATATCTTCTGGAATGGCTGTTATGAAAAAGAGTACAGATAACAGGTACTGGCAATGCAGTGCAGGGAGAAAATGCTGAAGTTTTGCGCTGCCAGTAGGAAATGAAGCATCTTCAACGGTGAAAAGAAAGGCATCAAGTTCTATCAGATACCATTATTTGTACGAGACCAGCATAAGATGAAGCCAGTTAAAAATCCCATTCTACATGGGGGACATCTTATGGCTTCTGGGGAGGGAGAGTAACTTCTCTCACACACACCCACTCCGCTGGATGAGCCTTTAGCCATATGCAGCACCAATTGGACTCAGTGAGGCAAAACACACTAACCAACTAAATTGAATAAATAATTTATAAAAGAAGACATGAACTTCGAGAAGGATGTGGTGGTGTCTTAGGAATTGAAAAGGGCCTGTGAAGAGTTGATATGATTAAAATTACTAGACATGTCTATGAAAGTTTCAAAGACTAGGAAAACAAAAACATTCTGAAACTCATCTGAATGACTGAATAAAAAAAATCGATGCAGCACATCACAATGAGATATTATAAAGTTTTAAAATATATGGCCCTGCCCCTTGTGATAGTATGAACAAACCAGGAGATATAATAAAGCCTCACAAAGTGAGCTGAAGCTACATGTAGAATAGTACATGATTGCTTATTGATAGAATCTTTAAAAAAATAAACTACATAGGAGCAAAGACTAGGACAGTGTTTTTTATTGATAGGTATAATGGATAAATCTAGAGGCTTAAACTATAGCTGAGGTCAGGAGTTAATTTTGTGCACTTGAAATATTTAAGAGTATGTTTCTGGTTCTCTTATCGTGAGGGAAACAACAAGGTGAGACTGTAGGTCAAATTGTTTCCTGCAGTGATCAGTCAGTGCATATGCACACCAGAACACTTTGCACATTATCATTTATACAACAAGAGCACCTGTTATCTTGAGAGTATTTATGTGATTATTGAAAAATTCCTTAAGATTCCAAGTCCCTGGCAAAGATCACCTTAACGTAACCCCATTTTCTCATCAACCAGTTGACTCGGTGGGTAGTACTGGTGCCTCTTGAGTTCTCTGCAAGCTTCAAGGTAAATTGCTTCTATTCGTCATGATTAAATCGGAGTTTCTCATCTTTCCCTTAAAGGATCATTTCTTCAGTGCTCTCTATTTTGGAAAAATTTCCAAGTCCTGACACTTTATATTTTTGTTAGTTTTGCTGAAACTATTCATAATTCTTCATTTTTCCTGGTCATATCTGTTCACCAAATCCTGACTATTTTCCTCTATCTTTTTACATTTGTTGACCACATCACACTAAATCAATTCAGCAGTGTCTCCCAGAATACATTTGCAGTTCAGGTAGCAGTCTCTTCATCCAGTGACTTCTGAATGTGGGCACCAATGTCTCTTGCACAAAAAACTCACCTGTGGTTAATCTTATGACCTCATGCCAAAGCTGCAGGCTTCTTTCATTATATTTGAGCTTCGGACAGTTGTTTATTTTATTGTGATGTTGGCCAGCTCAGACAGTGACACATGTTTACTGATGATCTCAGTAACCCAACCCTAGACACATTATAATTAGCTTGCTTTCCTGGCTTCTTGACTCTCTCATTTGCCTACAGATTTTCCTCTTGTGTCTGGTTTTCTTGGTTTGGAATACATTATTAACTTTAATCATGGTCTATGGAAGGAGAAACTGAGTGCTATATATGGAGGTGTGCCTTTTGGGTTTTGTATATACTATATATGTAAATAACTTACAATGACAGTAACTTAGGAAGAAATCAAATAGCTCTTTCCTTTAGTGAACCGCAGCATTGCTCAGATAAGCAGAATAGGTTTAGGGCAGCTATAATTCACCCAGGTATTATACTAAAGCTCTATGGCTGTGATTCAGTCTTTTGACATCCCACAGAGAAACAACTGATTGATGAATGGATTTCTTTACTCAGTCTATACAATATGCCAAGAAGTATAGTGGAGGCTTATGTTACAAGATGAACACGGGCTATCACAATAACTGAAAGCAAACATGTATATTTAATTATAAGTGTGATTAAAATGTAGACTTTATCTGGTTGTTTTGGGGATTAAATGAACAGATGTAGTTAAGGGCTTAAAGCCATGCCTGGCAAACATGATTTTTGAATAAATGTTTGTTGTTAATTTTACAACAGCTTTAATTATGTTGTCATGCTAGGGGGATATGGAATTTCCTACATATAAATATTACTTGTTCATTCACAGACTTCCATGAGATTTCAGCAGGAAACTTATATCACTGGTTGCTTGTCTACACATTAAAAACCAAAACCAAACCAAACCAAAACAAAACGAACTTAACATGTTTTATATTCAGACTATGATAAGAACAAGGTAAGAAAAAGGACAAAAAGACCCCTGTCTCAAAAGCTGACTTTTATTGCTTAGTGTCATTTGAGTGCCAGGAGCATTCAAATGAGTTGACTTTCTACAGTTCCTGTTTCATACATTTATTTGTGTTATAAAGATGAATATAACATTTTGTTTGAAATACAGAAAAATGTATTCAGGTTGCTAGGATCTGTCCTGGGAGTATACAGAGTAGGACATCCTGTCCAGTGCGCATGACCAGATAATGACAGGGCCCATACAGGATGTATCGTTTTCCCAAAAGCTAACCTCCAAAGAGCAAGATCATCAGAGGCGTGGTGTTCTCAGTTATCACAACTTTGATGATTACACATTTCTTTTTAACCCTTGGAAAATTGGTAGGCCATACATATCCAATTTTAATGAAATAAATCATTGTATTTTATAATTTCATAAGATACAGGGAAAGAGTTCTGAAATCAGTTGAGGGCTAATCCTTGGTAATTTATCATTTCTAGCTCTGTGACTGTGAATTATTCTTCATCTGTGAAGTAGTATGAAGACTACCAGCCTGGAAGATGGGAAGATTACGATAGATACTCTCTTTAAGTCCTCTAAGGAGTGTCCGCTAGACACATGCTGACTGTATTTGAAACGGGCTTGGTAGTGCCGTGGGTATGGATATGTAGCTAGGCTGTGGGCATGCATGTGTGGATGATGATTTGAAAATGCAGATTATTTCACCTGACTCCCAGAGGCCTTGGAAATAGTGATTCCTTTGCTTTGGATACATGATTCTTGATGTGGGTTGTCAACAGAGTTATGTCCATTTGTTCTCCGATGTGAGTCACAGAGAAAATTTTTCTCAGTGTGTTCAGTGCATACTAGATAAATTCACAGATGCTCCAATTTTGGTGACATTGGCAGATTTGGCATATTTGAATCTTTAGTTGTACACAAAAACTCATTTAAGTAAAATATTAATATGCTTCAGATTCTGGAGGTCAGTCATCAGTTACAATGGTCATGGGGTGTTCCTATGTCTCTATTTTATGCACACTTACTTAATATCTTTGTGACAGCAAGTTGTCATGTGACATGCTTGAGGAGAAATTTGACATCAATTTGTCAAGTATGATTTAGAAATAATGAAATCCATTTGCCCAGGATCTGATGGCACGAAGGCAAGTGACACACAGGTGTTAGCGCTATAGGTTCATTCTGACCCAGCTTCTTCCTTGACTCATTAAGCAAGGACGTTCTTCTGTGAGTTATAGTCAAGGCCACCTATTTCCTTTGAGGCTGTTGGGACTCCAATCAAAATAATTTAATGATAAAAATGGATCTGGTCTAATTGAATTTAGTATGAACTAAGAGTCATCACCTTAGGGTAGGTTTAGCCCCAACATTTAATATTCTGCTCAGCAGCTTGGCTTCAGGGCAGGGCTGTAGCTGTTGTCAGTGTCAGCTTAAAACTTATGAAGATTTTTCCTCCTTAAAAAATCGAAGTTGGGGATGTGCCTGAAATTGAGATCAATGCAGATGTTCACATTGACCACTTAGGAGCTTTTGAAGCCTGACATCTCAGCAGCAAGTGAAAATCAATTCTGCAGGTCACAGTAAAACTGATTTCAAAAAATAAAATAAAATAAAATAAAGTAAAAGCAAAATTTGCTTTTCTTTTGAAGGTTTTACTTTTTAAAGAACTCAACTATAGTCTCACTCTATCCTCCTTAGGAAAAGGTTTTAATGAGTATCTGTAGGATCCCCAAGCCTCTGACACAGAAGTTACCTGCAAATTGATTTTTTAAAAATTGGGTTGGCCTCTCTAAGGACAGAATTCCCTAGCCCATCTTGCTGTGAAGCCCTGAGCTCACCTCCCCATTGTCTGATCCAGTGAGGCTAAGAGCTGTGGTTGAGCCTTCCATCTCATTTCACTGGGCCTCTGAAAGACAATCTAATGTTGAAATGGGCCCATTATGTAGAACACTTTAATGCATTCCCGAAGATGATTTAGGAAATATGATTTGATTAAAAAGTTACACTAGCAATGCCTTTGCAGTGTCACAGAGCAAAGCCAGCATATTCCTGCATGCCAAATCGAATCACAGTCCCTAGATTCCCCGTAGTCAGTACAAAGGTGAGAGGAAGCAAGAGGCCATAAGAATCAGACATGTCTGCTATCGCTCTTGTTTTGTATCAAATGGATCTTGCAGTCAGGAATTACAAGAATCATTGAGAAGTATTTTAGGAATTAATGCACACTTTCTCTACCCTGAAATAGCTATTAACAACCTAGAAGCCTATGCTGCAGTGAGCTTTGTAGCATGACAGTCCATTAGAAGCTGGTGGAGACAAGATGTGGGCATGCTTTCTGCACTCACAGAGCCCACCTATGTCATCCTGTGTCTCTCTAACTACTTCCTTTCTCCAATATCACTGTAAACTGAAGATGCTTTGCCTTCCTCCGTGTTGTTCCAGTCTCCTGACACTGCAACTTTGGCTCTTCAGAATTGAGAAGAACATGTGATCCTCAGTTGTTCAAGGTCACTCCTGGTTATGTGCTTTTGTTTCTTTTGTTACTGAAAACCTGCGGCTTTATCTTTCCTGTGTCAGGAGGTCAAGAGAGATGAGATACCAAGAGCACCAAGAGGGAAATAAGACAACCAGGCTGTGGGGTTGTATTGGGACTTGCTCACTGGCTCTGTTAAAGTAGGATCCAGGAGCAGCAGGTGTCAGAGAAGGAGAACAAAAGGCACAGAATGGAGTCCTGAGACCCTTGTCAAGATTTAGTCAATGACAGGGGTCCGAACTTCTCCTAACGAATTCACTCTCATGTTTTGAGAAGGTATCCTCTGAAGGCCCAGGCTTCACCTTTGTGTGGTGAGTACGCTCCCTGCTGAGCTGGAGGTCTGAGGTTCTTATAAATATTTAAAGGACTGAAGATCATTTTCTTCACAGTCCAAAAAAAGCTTTTAATTGAATTTAACACAGGAGACAGTAAAAAATAATGAGTCTTAATTTAATCTTACTTTTAATATTTGGAATATATATCCATATATACATGTGTCAAGTGGCCATTACAGATAAGAAATGGTTAAATATTGAACCCTCTTAACTTTTATCAGCATAACTTGTATAAAGGAACAAGGAAAAGCTGCTTCCCACAGCCCGAGCCCATCTCAGCACTGCCCTGCCCACAGCCCGAGCCCATCTCAGCACTCCCCTGCTTTACAGCAGATTGTTGTGGTAGCTCTTGGTCTTCAAGTCTTTTTCATAACTATGCCTCCGGCCATTGCCAGCCTCCTGGCCATTTTGAATGCTCAGTGGTCTGTATTTGGGAGAAAGTCACGGGTCTCAGAATCTGTGGACAATGGCACCTGGAGAGTAATTGTGAGTTAGGCATAGGTACACAGCCTATAGTTTAGAATGGTAGGATGGAAAGGACGGATAAAGGTAAAAGGCTGGGCCAGTCCAGTGAACGACTCCAAGCAGGTATGTTCACATGGACCCCTGCAGTTTTCTTGCTGTGTGAGAAAGGAAACCAATGAACAGAAGCCAGAAGCAGGTGGGGTATTATCAACCTGAGGCACAAGGCAGGGTCTAAGCTCATCTAGGTCTACGGCCAGCATGACTCAGGAGAACACTGGCCATTTTGTAACTGTGGACTGGGCACCATCTGCAGGTTAGAAGTGCCATGGTCCTCAGACACACTGGAAAATGGCTCAGCCACCAAGGTTCCACATCACAAGTCCTGTGCGTTTTACTTATACTTTTTCTGTATGCTTGATTTCTTACTGTGCAGCAAATGCCTGACATATAATAATAATTTGCAGTTGTTGACTTAGTTGAACAGTGCATTCAAGCATTCAAATGATAATCACCTCAAGTTTACTGCAGACTTCCTAGCTATTAGGCATTTTCATCTACTCTTCGTTAACTCTTTCCATGCTGCTCCTGTCCATGGCACCTTGATATATATATATATATATATATATATATATATATATATATATATATATGTATATATATATATTTATATATATATACACACATATATATATATATCTGTATATATATATCTGTATATATGTATATATACATGTGTATATATATATATATATATATATATATATATATATACAGTGTGTCTGTACACACATACAGTAAGATAGAACATTGAGTTAATAAAACCAAGCAGCTAAGCTAATAGACACATTCCAACAGGGAAGTAATTGCAGGAGAGAACTGTTTTGGAAAGGTTAACCTAACTAATGAGTCTTGTTACTTGAGATGATAAAAGCTGACAAAGTGGATATCCTTACAGGTTTTGATGACTGAAAAGAAGTGGCTTCAAGATCATCTGTTTTTATTTTTGTATTTAACAACCAAGACAAGGGAAGCACCTCGGGAACAAGAGTATGTGATGATGGGATCTCCATAGGACCAAATTGTCTCCAGGTGTCATTAAGTTTTCAGTGCTGCTTGGCCAGTACCAATTGTCTTTGAAACCCACCAGACTGAATGCAAAGCCTTAAGCTGCTCTTGGCCAAGTTTTAATCTATAAGCACAGTTCAAGTGTTTATCTTTATGATGATGAGGCTGGGGAAAACATAATACTAACCCCTCTAGGATACAAAAAAAACATCTCACCCCTGTCCTGAAGAAACAAAGCATTTTGAGGGAGATCAGAGTGGGAGGCAGCACATCTATATCAGTATGGGAGACACAAAATGAGGAAGTCTCCTGACCCCCTGACATCATGTCTGGCTCTTGAATGATGCTCATACTGTATGCACCAATGAGAAGGGACAAGGAACAATGAAGATAACAAGGTTGGTGCCAAAGAGCTAATCTTTTGTGAATGACTTGAGCTCAGGAAGAGTCTAAGAACAGGACAGGTGACAGTCATCCCAGACAGATGACTGGCATGCATGTGAATCACTGTTCTGGTCAATTGACTTCTGTGTCATCTGTTTAATGACAACAGTGAGACTCATAGGACAAAGTTCTTACATGGATTAAATAGGATAAAGCAAATAAAATTTTCTTCTCCAGGATGCTTTTCCTTTCCAGAAAAAGTTCTTTTGTGGTGTGCAATAGTCATTTATAGGGCAGATAGGGTTGGATCTGAGGCTTTCTTCAGTCACTTTACTCTGTCCAGTAACCAGGCATGTATACACAGTTGGGATGAATTAATTGTGTGATCAGAGCCAAATAGTTATTTCATTTTCTGTCCTCTACTTCTATGAATGGGATTTAACTTCTAATTCGTGCTGGAGTCAGGAGGAGCCATGAGGACATGGCTAGGGAACAATGGTGACGTGAGGTAGTAGGGCATGTGTCATTTGTGAACACTGAAAGACCCGAGGAGTACGTTGTCCTTTCTTCACTTCCCTCTGTCACATGACAAGTAATCTTCTGGAGGCTGGGTGCTCCATAAGCTTGAAGCCTGGGATGAAGATGAGACAGCAGGGTAATGATTGATCTATAAGAGATACACCAGGCCACACAGTGACAGGTAGGGCTGTGTGCAGCAGAACATAGTCTCATTCTCAGTAGTTGTTAAATTTGACCATGTTCGGTTATGGCAGAACCTGACAAGCTAAGCCTGCCCATTCATTCTGTTCATATCTGGAGTTTGTGGTTTTTGGAGTAAGCTCCATATAAGGATGATTTTTGGGGGGCTCAGTTTAACTTCTATGAATGTCAGGATTTTGCTTAGGAACTTTCACTTGTCAGAAGAATAAGTCATAGGATTGAACATTTCATTTTTCTGCTCCATTTATTTTTTGCAACATACTTTTCTATATTTGAATCTTCTATCCCAATGTGCTCTTTATCTTAAAGATGAATCTTTCCCTGTGACCTATCACTGACCAGAAGCAAGGGTCCAAATTTTTATTGGCAGTGCTTCTACCTTTAGTACACAAGAATAATTGCTAATTTAGTATCCACAAAATGCTTTTGAGGCAAAAAAAAAAATCTTAATTTTGATTAAAAATTTGATATTAATAACATAGAATATTTGTTTCATATGAATTTGTGACATTAATTAAGTAATAGGGAAAAGAGCGAGCAGTTCTTAGGTTTAAAAGACAGTGTCTTGTGTAACACAGGCTGTTTTCAACTATGTAGCTGAGGCTGGCTTTGTATTTCTAAGACTTCTGCCTTTGTGTCTCAAGTTCTAGCATTATGGGTGTCTGCCCTTAATATACTTAGCTGAAGAAGTGCTTGTAAAGCTGCGTTCTGTTGGCGAATAGCCCTTTTACACAGTGATGGGTGCATCCGGAATCTGCAGCCAGTGCATCATGCACTTTGACTACATATGCACCTTTGTCTCCTTGGCCCTTTCTCCTCCTGCCCTCTCCTGCTAGCCCACGGCCTTTCCCCAGATGGCCTTGACTCTCAAGTCATATTCATCTCTGCATTTGTGTTTAGATACAAAATCTTGGCTCTACGTCTGAGAGAAAAACACGGAGAGTTATTTTTCTGAATTGGATTATTTTTTATTAATATGATCTCTCATCAATTTTCTTGCCAACAACATAATTTCATTGTTTATGGCTGATTGAAACTCCATTGTTTCTCTATGGCATATTTTCTTTGTCCAGTCATCTGGTGGCCACCACCTAGGCTGTCCATACTCTCACTATTGGGAACTACGTGGCTGTAAACCCAGATGTGCAGGTTTTTCTATTGTATGTTGATTTAGATTCCCTGGGATACATTTGAAGCACAGTTTTCTTTTTACATAAGCAGATTGAATTGGCAAAAAGAATATATGCAGAACTCAACTTTTTGTCATCCACAGAATTGAGGAAGTAATGCTTTTAAAGATATATTTTACTTTAAAATGTATGTGTTTGTGTGTTTATATATGGTATGAATGCATATATGTATGTATGAGTGTGTGTATGTGTGTGTGTGTGCTGTGTGTATGTTTGTGAATGTGTGTGATGTGAGTTTATTGAGTGGTGTAAGTATATGTATATATATGTGTGTGTGTGTGTGTGTGTGTGTGTGTGTGTGTGATGTGAATGTATATATGCGTGTGTATGTGTGTGGTAGGGTGTGTATGTGTGTGTGAGTGTATCTATGTATGTACATTTGTATGTATGAGTGTGTATGTGCATGAGCGTATGTATGTGTGTATTTGTATATGTGCGTTGTATGAGTGTATGTGTGTGTGAGTGTATCTATGTGTGTCTGTGTCTGTGTGGGACTGTAGGTGCTCTTGAGGTCCAGAAGAGGGTGTCAGATCCCTTGGAGCTGGAGTTACAGGTGGGGTGAGCTTCCTGATGCAGTTGGTGGGACCCAACTCTAACTTCTGCAGAAGCAACAAACAATTCTTAATGTCTGAGCCATCTCTTAAAATCACTTACATAGTTATAGTAGCACCAAAGTCAGGTATTTATTGGTGACTAAACCAGTCCTCAAATCAATAATAACAGCTGAACAATGACGTGTGCAAACTAGTGAGACTGAAGGCAGAAGGAAAGGGAAGGGGAAGTTTTGTTCTTGGTGGCACTGCAGCCAAGGTGAGTCCGCTCCTGAGGGGCAATGTAGTCCTCCCAGTGGTCTGAGTATTGGAGATGGGGTGGGGTTTGAAATTCATGGTCAGAAGTATTAAATGGGAAAATGGATTAATGTCATTAAAAATAATGAAAAATGATCTAAGCTGGCCTCTGCATTGTCTCTATATTCAAATTAGAGCTGAAGGACTGTGTTAATGTAATTAGGGACAACTCCCAGTGGAAATAAGCAAACTCAGAATAATGTAAATGTTTTTTAATGACTGTAGAGATTTTGTGAGATGTACCCTCATTAGTGACACTAATGGTTCAGAATAAGACTTCCTGTTCCATTCAGTGCGATCCTGGGTGTGGCATGGTTTGTTTCATTTAACCCTCAGCCTGGAAGGAAGAGGAAAGCTGTGCAGCTACGCAGCACACACCTTGATGCAGACATGTAGGTAGGAACCCTGTTAGTAAGTCACTCTAAACTAACTTGATCACAAAGTTTGCTTGAATGAGGCTCCGGCTGCCTCTTGGAACTTTCCGTGATGATTCAATCTCTTCTGCTTGAGCGATCGATCAATCCTGGTGAGCACTCACTACATGTGACGGCAGGGATTGAAACAGAGCTAGTGCAAGTGAGCCACTGAACTATTCATTTTGTAATTTTTTTGGTATGTATTCACCCAGTATTTCATAAATGTACAGAATGTCTTATGACCTTCCCTTCCCTCTCCCATCTTCATGTACTGAACTGGAAACTTCTAGTTCTTCTGAAAGTTAGTTATGCCAAATGTGTTTTGCTGGGACACACAGGTGAAAGAATTTCTCGCTAAAGCAAACCTGTCAAAGACTGTTTTCCCATAGCAGACACAGGGCAAAGGACCCTTGATGAAGGAGTCTAAATATGACCCCACAGACAGTGGGGGATGAGCAATGAGCCTTGCTTTGGTTTGCTCTGCCTCATTATTCTTTACTAATAGCACACATGCATTGCTTTGTCTTATATAGCATTGTCAAGCTCAACTTGTGATAATACCGCCATTGAGAGAAACTTACCAAGAACTGTTCTCGAGATTCTTGCAGCCTCACCTCAAGCCGATTGCTGAGCCTGGTGGTTTCATCAGAATTTAGGTACTGGTTTGTGCCTGGTGTCTGCTTGCTGAAAGGATTAGACTGTAGCTGCTCGTTCTTGCCTGGTGTCTGCCTGCCTAGGGGACTGGTCTGCAGCTGCATCAAGCTCACCCCCAAAGAGCTATTGCTGGACAGGTCCACTCCCCCCATATCCTAATAACTTTTCTCTTCCACTACCTCTGCTGGATAGTCAGCTAGAGGTTGAGCCCTCATTAAAAGTAGGTTGAAAAAAATGTATGCCTACCATGTACTCTTTTTTAGTTTTCCTTTTTGAACGTCTTGTGCAGGTAAGTAACAGAACTGCTGTGAGGTCACGAATGCCACAGCCATGTTACATATCAAAGACGGCGTTTGACGGCTCCCCCCTCCCAGTCTCTGGCTCTAACATTCTGTCTCCTCTTGCATGATGAGGAGCCCTTTCTGAGTTTAACATGTGGTTAAATATCCGATGTTGTACAGTGCAGACCTTAGATCTTGCCCTGCAAAGATTCTTGACTAAGATTACTGCAGAGGCCCCCACATCATCTTTACAAACCAGTCCTGCTAGGAACAAAGACAAAAATAATTATTCCTGCAAGGGAAAAATAATGCCGACAATGTTTTCAAGTATATTCCGTGTCTCAAACATGACCAAATAATTTCCACAGACACTGATTCAATCCTTGATTTTTAACTATTTGAATGTTCTCACTACATGCTGGAGGAACTTCTCCTTCCTTGTCAGAAATTTTGCTTTGCTCTGCCATATTAGAATTGCCTGCCCAACAGCGCTCTCCCTTTCTTTCTCCCTTCGTCCCCAACCCCATCTCTCCAATTCTGACCTGTGACTGGCTTCTGACATTAGAAGGTAAGTGTCTCTTTATAAGTGTTTCCCCTGAGCAGGAATTGCAACCCCCACTCATAGTTCTAAGTATTTAAGATATTAATTGACCTATAAGAGACAGGGTCCTCGATAAATTGTAGGCTTCAGTGCATGCATGAGCAAGATATTTCCTGTTACCAGACGTTTGGGAGCCTCTCACTAAGCAAGGGGCCACATGTTATCAGGAAAATGGGAGTTTCCTCTCAGGGTTCTTAGTCTCATTAATAAAAGAGCTTAAAAATGGACTCAGAAGGAAGCACGAGAACAACTTTATTAGTTTAAAAGAAAAAAACATGACACACAAACTGTAGCTTCGGCAGCTGTCTTAAGGAGGGGGATCAGAAGGAGAAGGACAGAGTCCTGCCATTTTGAGTTAGGCATAAAGGTTTGATAAAAAGCCATGTCTAAAAAAGGTGGTAGCTTCATAGAAATAGTGAGCGTGAAGAATTCAAAGTGCTAGAGAAAACATATAGATACTGGCCAGCATGAGAGAGAGAGAGAGAGAGAGAGAGGCCATACTTTTCTGAGACATTTCTTATAGATCCCAAGAACAGCCCTTCAGAGACTGCACAGAGAGCTATAGAAAGGCTGAGGCAGGGGGATGTTTCAAATTTGAGTACAGCCTGGGCTACATAATAAAATATTGTCTCAAATGATGTAAAACGCCAATAATAAGTATAAAAATAAAATTGTGACTTATAAACCTGGCAATGAACGGTGCTCAGTGACCAGACCCATCAACTATTCCATTTTAGGTTCTGTGAAAGTGTCCAGGTTGCTTCCTTAAAAGTGAAACCCCACAGGAAGCTGCTGAGCTGCTCTTAGAGCTTGGACTTCAACTCTGAAAGTTTGTCTCAAGTGACGCTGATTTTCTTCCCTCAAAGTATGTTAGCAAAGAGCATTTTGTTTCTTCCCCATGTTTTGTTCTTTGGTCATTATTTAAGAATGTCTTCCTGTGAAATTTCCAACAGATGAGACTGGAGAGGGTCATGCAACACTGCGCATGTTCAGTTAGCAACACTTCACCCTGCCGGCTCTCTTCCCTGAAACAGTTTGTCTTTGAACCAAGTGCTGGTCCCTAGCACCCCCTCTTCCTTTCTCTCACCTCCCCATCTCAGCTATGTTTTAAAGTAAATCTCTATTGTACCATTTTATATATTATTCTAAAATATTATGATTCAAAACCAAAAGTAATCCCTCTTTATATCTAAAGCAATTACTTTAACATGACCTTACTGTTTTATCCCAGTCATTGAAAATATTTGTTAAGAATTTTTATTATTTTTAATCACAGTTTTTGTATTTTAGATTTTTTCTAAAGGTCCTATTAAAATCATCTGTTCTAGAACACCAGGGGCCTATGCTCTAAGATGAAGAATAGACAAATGGGACCTCATGAAATTGCAAAGTTTCTGTAAGGCAAAGGACACTGTCAATAGGACCAAACGGCAACCAACAGATTGGGAAAAGATCTTAACCAATCCTAT
>CM052706.1:102949718-103019895 GCA_028551405.1 Uromys caudimaculatus | reverse complement strand
GGTGGGAGGAGGAATTCCCTCACAGAGGCGGGGAGGGGGAGGGGACACGGGGTTTCTAAAGAAAAGGGGAATCATCGGAAATGTAAATAAAATATCAAAAAATAAAAAAATAAAAAAATAAAAAAGAATTGTAAAAAAAAATAAAATAAAATCATCTGTTCTTCTTGCCCCCTCCACTCTAGTATAGACTGTGCAGTGTCATCGCTGATTAATCCCTCACGGTCTCACATAGGATATTTTCTATTTCCTGTGCATTGCGATGCATATCCTGTGTGACTGAAGGAGGTTAGTTAAACTCAGGATTTAGGATTAATTGAATTTATCAGTCTGGACAGTATATTATATACTGCGTACTGCATCACCTCAGGATGTTAATTATGTAGGAATGACCAATTTTTAGTGATGCTAAAATTAATAAATCTATTCTAATCACAACCCAAACTCAGATTCTTCATCATTCTTGTAATGATTTTTCTTATCAACTATTGATAAATATTGCCAGAATCAATATTTCATTAGAGGTTTAAAATTATGATAGTTTTCCCAATTTCTTATTTATTTGCCATGTGCCATTGGAGGCATGCTCAAGACCAGTCTTCTATCATGAATTTATTTATTCACTATCCTTGATTCCTGGCACTCCTCAGCTTTGTTTTATATAATTCCTGTGCCAGTTGTCAACACAACCATTTCTTCTAAAGGCCATGAAAACTGTCAGAGTGTGCCAGAGACTGATTCAGGCAAGTTCTCCCACAAATGGGTTTGGAAGCGTCTCAGGGCAGTTTGTGTAGTGGAAAAAGGAAGCTGGGAAAGCTATAATAGAAACGTAAGATGATATGCAGAGTCTTCCTGCTTTCTTCTGCGATCGCATGGACCCGAGTCTACCAAGTGCGCCTCCAGACTTTGTGGCTCTTGTGGGGGAACGCTGCATATTTGGACAAAGCAAGGGGACACTTCTATCTTGTCGATCTATTAATTTTCAACGTTTATACAGCAGGCTACTTCCTTTCTGGACTTTTGCATCTGCCAATAATTCTAAGAACTGGTTTGTTGGCCAGAGCATGCTTGGACTGCAGCACTATGACAGAAGCAGGACTGGCCCGAGAGCATGTCTGGATAGAGAGAGCCAGGCATGGTGCGACGCTTGGAACTCCACATCACCTTATTTCCTAACCTAGGGAGTAGAGGTGCATGGACATTGTGTGGAGTCACTGTCTTGGTGGCAGCTGGGACGAGCAGCATCTCATCATGGTTTAGGAAGCAGATGAGACCCAGATACTGCTGAGAAGTGCTTATTCTATCTTTCTGTGTTAAATTGTCATTGTGACGTTACACAATTCATCTTCAGAATGCTTCCTTTTGACCCTAGAATACTTGGCAATGAAAATGCATTTGAGCAGCCTTGTAGAAAGTAAAGTCTGAGGTGCTGGGGACAGGGACAGATGCATATGTTTGACACATTCCATTTTATTACCGAGAATAGTCTACACCTCAGTCCTCATGGGTCTGCAGTGTGCTGCAGTTACAGTTCTAGAGACGGGGACACAGGTGTTGTGAGCCAGTTTCTGTCACACAGAAAATCGCTACTGCTGGTCTACTTCTACACTATAGTGAAATCTTTCAGACAGTGATCAGCTCCTGTGAGAAGCTACTGTGCAATTTACCACAGAGGTCACTGATGGGGCTCCAGATGTTTGGGCAGATATAGGTCGGGTTTTCTTCCCCCTTTTTTGTTTTTATTGTTTTTAGTAACTGTTCATTCTAATTGATAAAACAACATAAGAATTTGACCATTTTCGAAAAAAACATTTTCTTCTGTGCAAGATATTTAATAATTGGTGTGTGTGTGTGTGTGTGTGTGTGTGTGTGTGTGTGTGTGTGTGTGTGTGTGTGTTGGTTCTCTTCTTCCATCATGAGTTCTGGGGATTAAACCAATTTTGTCAGATATGGCAATAAGCATATTTCCTTGCTAGGCCATTTCATCTACCCCATCCATCCCCAAATATTTTTAAGTGTATGTGACATCTAATCACTGTTGATAAAATGAGAGTTATGGACTTCTTACATAGTGACTAACTGTTAAAGTCTGAAGGCTCAGTTTTCTGTGGTGAGAGAATATAGTCATTCTGTGAATTTTTATTTTTATCCATCTAATATGTTAAAATGTATTCATTCACAACCCTGAGTTTATCTATCTATCTATCTATCTATCTATCTATCTATCTATCTATCTATCTATCTATTTATCTTTGATAAAGGTGGATGTTATTACCATGACATAAAACCAGAAAGCAAAATAGAAATCATCAAGGCGGCATGGTACATTTTTTTTTTTATTTTACTTTTTGATACTTTATTTACATTTCAAATTTTCCCCCTTTCCAGGTCTCCCCTTTGGAAACTCCCTATCTCATCCCTCCTTCCCCTGCCTCTATGAAGGTATTCCCCTCCCCCCACACACACTCCCGTCTTCCCTAACCGACATTCCCCCATACTGGGGCATCTAACACTCTCAGACTCAAGGGCCTCTCCTCCCACTGATGGCCAACAAGGCCCTCTTCTGCCACAGATGTGGCCAGCACCATGGGTCTGTCCATATGCATTCTTTGGTTGGTGGTCCAGTCTCTGGGAGCACAGGAAGTCTGACCAGTTGACACTGTTGCTCCCTCCATGAGGCTGCAAACTCCCTCAGCTCCTTCGGTCCCTTCTCCAACTCCTACATCTGGGACACCATGCTCAGTCCAACAGTTGCTGTGATTTGAATCATGGGTGTTCTGAACTTTTGGTCTAATATCCACTTATCAGTGAGTACATACCGTGTTTGTTCTTTCGTGACTGAGTTACCTCACTCAGGATGATATTTTCAAGTTGCAACCATTTGCCTGCGAATTTCATGAAGTCATTGTTTTTGATAGCTGAGTAGTATTCCATGTGAAAATGTACCACATTTTCTGTATCCATTCCTCTGTTGAGGAACATCTGAGTTGTTTCCAGCTTCTGACTATTATAAATATAGCTGCTATGAACATAGTGGAGCATGTGTCCTTATTATATGTTAGAGTGTCTTCTTGATATATGCCCAGGAGTGGTATAGCGGGGTCCTCAGGTAGTATAATGTCCAATTTTTTGAGGGTCCAGAAAAACCAATTTCCAGAGTAGTTGTACCAGCTTTCAATCCCACCAGCAATGGAGGAGTGTTCCTCTTTCTCCACATCCTCACTAGGATCTGCTGTCCCCTGAGTTTTTGATTTTAGCCATTCTGACTGGTGTGAGGTGGAATATCAGGGTTGTTTGGATTTGCATTTCCCTGATGACTAAGGATGGTAAATATTTCTTTAGATGCTTCTCAGCCATTTGAGTTTCCTAAGTTGAGAATTCTCTGTTTAGCTCTGCTCCCCATTTTTTGATGGGGTTATTTGGCTATCTGGAGTCTAACTTCTTGAGTTCTTTGTATATATTGGATATTAGCCCTCTATCAGATGTACGATTGGTAAAGATCTTTCCCCAATCTGTTGGTTGCAGTTTTGTCCTATTGACAGTGTCCTTTGCCTTACAGAAACTTTGCAATTTCATGAGGTCCCATTTGTTGATTCTTGATCTTAGAGTATAAGCCATTGGTGTTCTGTTCAGGAACTTTCCCCCTGTACCCATGTGTTCGAGACTTTTCCCCACTTTCTCTTCTATTAGATTCAGTGTATCTGGTTTTATGTGGAGGTTCTTGATCCGCTTGGACTTAAGCTTTGTACAGGGAGATAGGAATGGATTAATTTGCATTCTTTTACATGTTGACTGCCAGTTGGGCCAGCCCCATTTGTTGAAAATGCTGTCTTTTTTTCCATTGAATGGTTTTAACTCCCTTGTCAAAGATCAAGTGACCATATGTGTGTGGGTTCATTTCTGGGTCCTCAATTCTATTCCATTGATCTACCTGCCTGTCACTGTACCAATACCATGCAGTTTTTATCACTACTGCTCTGTAGTACAGCTTGACGTCAAGGATGCTGATTTCTCCAAAAGTTCTTTTGTTGTTGAGAATAGTTTTTGCTATCCTGGGTTTTTTGTTGTTCCAAATGAATTTAAGAATTGGTCTTTCTAAGTCTATGAAGAGTTGAGTTGGAATTTTGATGAGGATTGCACTGAATCTGTACATTGCTTTCAGCAAGATGGCCATTTGTACTATATTAATTCTGCCAATCCATGAGCATGGGAGATCTTTCCATCTTCTGAGGTCTTCTTCAATTTCTTTCTTCAGAGACTTGAAGTTCTTGTCATACAGATCTTTCACTTGTTTGGTTAGAGTCACACCAAGATATTTTATATTGTTTGTGACTATTATGAAGGGTGTGATTTCCCTAATTTCTTTCTCAGCCTGTTTATCCTTTGTGTATAGGAAGGCTACTGCTTTGTTTGAGTTAATTTTATATCTGGCCACTTTGCTGAAGTTGTTTATCAGCTGTAGCAGTTCTCTGGTGGAGTTTTTTGGGTCACTTAAGTATAAAATCATATTATCTGCAAATAGTGATATTCTAATTTCTTCCTTTCCAATTTGTATCCCTTTGACCTCCTTTTGTTGTCTAATTGCTCTAGCTAGAACTTCAAGTACTATATGGAATAGATAGGGAGAAAGTGGACAGCCTTGTCTAATCCCTGATTTTAGTGGGAATGCTTCAGATTTCTCTCCATTTAGTTTGATGTTGGCTACTGGTTTGCTGTATATTGCTTTTACTATGTTTAGGTATGGGCCTTGAATTCCTGATCTTTCCAAGACTTTTATCATGAAGGGATGTTGAATTTTTCAAATGCTTTTTCAGCATCTAAGGAAATGACCATGTGGTTTTTTTCCTTTGAGTTTGTTTATGTAGTGGATTACATTGATGGATTTCTGGGTATTGAACCATCTCCACATCCCTTGGATGAAGCCTAATTGATCGTGGTGAATGATCGTTTTGATGTGTTCTTGGATTCAGTTTGTGATAATTTTATTTAGTATTTTTGCATCGATATTCATAAGGGAAATTGGTCTGAAGTTTTCTTTCTTTGTTGGGTCTTTATGAGGTTTTGATATCAGTGTAACTGTGGCCTCATAGAATGAATTAGGTAGTGTTCCTTCTGTTTCTATTTTGTGGAATAGTTTGAATAGTATTGGTATTAGATCTCTTTGAAGGTCCGATATAATTCTGCAGTGAACCCATCTGACCCTGGGCTTTTTTTGGTTGGGAGACTTTTAATGACTGCTTCTATTACTTTAGGGGTTATGGGACTGTTTAGATGGTTTATCTGATCCTGACTTAACTTTACTATTTGATATCTGTCTAGAAAATTGTCCTTTTCATCCAGATTTTCCAATTTTGTTGAGTATAGGCTTTTGTAGTAGGATCTGATGATTTTTTGAATTTCCTCAGTTTCTGTTGTTATATCTCCCTTTTCAGTTCTGATTTTGTTAATTTGGATACTGTTTCTGTGCCCTCCGGTTAGTGTAGCTAAGGGTTTATCTATCCTGTTGATTTTCTCAAAAAACCAGATCCCGATTTTGTTGATTCTTTGTATAGTTCTTTTTGTTTCTTCTTGGTTGATTTCAGCACTGAGTTTGATTATTTCTTGCCTTCTACTCTTCTTGGGTGTATTAGCTTCTTTTTGTTCTAGAGCTTTTAGGTGTGCCGTTAAGGTGCTAGTGTATGTTCCCTCCAGTTTCTTTTTGGATGCACTCAAAGCTATGTGTTTTCCTCTTAACACTGCTTTCATTGTGCCCCATAAGTTTGGGTATGTTGTGCTTTCATTTTCATTAAATTCTAGGATGTCTTTAGTTTCTTTCTTTATTTCTTCCTTGACCAAGTCATTATTGAGTAGAGCACTATTCAGCTTCCACATGTATGTGGGCTTTCTGCTGTTTTTGTTGCTGTTGAAGACCAGCCTTAATCCATAGTGATCTTTTTATTTCAATCTTCTTATATCTATTGAGGTTTGCTTTATGACCAATTACATGGTCAATTTTGGAGAAAATACCATGAAGAGTTGAGAAGGAGGTATATTCTTTTGATTTAGGGTGAAATTCTGTATAGATATCTGTTAAACCCATTTGGTTCATAACTTCTTTTAGTTTCACTGTGTCTCAGTTTAGTTTGTGTTTCCAAGATCTGTCCATTGATGAGAGTGGGATGTTGAAGTCTCTCACTATTATTGTGTGAGGTGCAATGTGTGCTTTGAGTTTTAGTAAAGTTTCTTTTATGAATGTGGGTGCCCTTGGATTTGGAGCATAGATGTTCAGAATTGAGAGTTCTTCTTGGTAGATTTTTCCTTTGATGAGGATGAAGTGTCCTTCTTTATGTTTTTAGATGACTTTTGGTTGAAAGTCGATTTTATCTGATATTAGAATGACTACTCCTGTCTGTTTCTTGGGACCATTTGCTTGGAAACTTGTTTTCCAGCCCTTTACTCTGAGGTAGTGTTTATCTTCACCACTGAGGTACGATTCCTGTATGCAGCAAAATGCTGGGGCCTCTTTTTGTATCTAGTCTGTTAGCTTATGTTTTTTTATTGGGGAATTGAGTCCATTGATGTTAAGAGATATTAAGGAATAGTGATTATTGCTTCCTGTTTTTTCAATGTTATTTTTATGTTTGAGTGGCTATCTTCTTTTGGGTTTGTTGTAAGATTACTTTCTTTGTTTTTTCTAGGGTGTAGTTTCCCTCCCTGTGTTGGCGTTTTCCATCTATTATCTTTTGTAGGGCCGGATTTGTGGAAAGATATTGTGTAAATTTGGTTTTGTCATGGAATATCTTGTCTTCTCCATCTACGGCAATTGAGAGTTTGGCTGGGTATAGCAGCCTGGGCTGGCAGTTGTGTCTGTATAAGATCTATTCAGAATCTTCTAGCTTTCATAGTCTCTGGTGAGAGGTTCTGGTTTAATTCTGATAGGTCTGCCTTTATATGTTACTAGATCTTTTTCCCTTACTGCTTTTAATATTCTTTCCTTGTTTTTTGCATTTGTTTTTTTGACTATTATGTGACAGGAGGAATTTCTTTTCTGCTCCAATCTATTTGGAGTTCATTAGGCTTCTTGAATATTTATGTTCATCTCTTTCTTTAGGTTAGGGAAGTTTTCTTCTATAATTTTGTTGAAGATATTTACTGGCTCTTTATGTTGGGAATCTTCACTCTCTTCTATACCTATTATCCTTAGGTTTGGTCTTCTCATTGTGTCCTGGATTACCTGGATGTTTTGGGTTAGGAGCTTTTGGCATTTTGCATTTTCTTTGACTGTTGTGTCAATGTTTTCTATGGTATCTTCTGTACCTGAGATTCTCTCTTCTATCTCTTGTATTCTGTTGGTGATGCTTGCATCTATGACTCCTGATCTTTTTCCTAGGGTTTCTATCTCCAGGGTTGTCACCCTTTGTGATTTCTTTATTGTTTCCATTTCCATTTTTAGATCTTGGATGCTTTTGTCCATTTCCTTTGCCTGTTTGGTTGTGTTTTCCTGTATTTCCTCTTTAAGGGCTTCTAGCTGTTTACCTGTGTTCTCTTGTATTTCTTTAAGGGAGTTATTTATGTCCTTCTTAAAGTCTTCTATCATCATCATGAGAAGTGATTTTTAATCTGAGTCTTTCTTTCCTGTTGTGTTGGGGGTATCCAGGGCTCACTGTGGTAGGAGAACTGGGTTCTGATGATACCAAATTGCCTTGGTTTCTGTTCCTTATGTTCTTGCCCTTGCCTTTCACCATCTGATTATCTCTGGTGTTAGCTGGTCTTGCTTTCACTGACTGTGGCTTGTCCCTCCTGCAATCCTTTATGTCAGTACTCCTTTGAGACCAGCTCTCACTAAAAGGAATTTGGGTTTGGGGAGTTGTGGTACAGGGTCAGCTCTGGGGTGCAGACAGAAACCAGAGTGGTGGTCTTCCTGTGCTCAAAGGTGTGTCAGCACTCCTGGAAGACCAGCTCTCTCCTGGCACTATTTAAGTATGGAGCCCTGTGTCATAGGATCAGCTTCCAGGCTACAGAAGTACACTGGAAGGCCATTCCTCAGTCCCTGTGTCCTGAGGATTCTGGGCAGGTCCCTCTGAGCAGAGGTGTTGGCCTTATCCCTGCTCACAGGCTTGTCCACACTCTGGCGAGCATAGCTCTTTCCCTGCGCTATTTGGATGTGGAGCCATGTGGCACAGACCACAGGCATAAACTAGAAGGCTCCTCTTGTCCCAGGCTGTGCCTATGTCCCTGTGTCCTGAAGATTCTGGGTGGATCCCGCTGGGCAGTGGTGCTCATTTTCCTTCCACTCATGGGCTTGTCCACACTCCTGGGATGCTAGCTTTCTCCCAGCACTATTTGGCTATGGAGCTCTGTGGCACAAACTGAGGTTCCTGGCCACAGAATGGTACAATGTTTTTCTGAGGAGAAAACTTTTTTTTTTTAATTAAACACATAGAAGATTCAAATTAGTTTTATTTGGCGTAAGCCCTTTTTCATTTAACTAAAGACCAAGGCATGGAGAAATCTCTCTGTTCCCTATTAAAACATCTTCATGATATTTATCAGGTGGTTTCTATCATGCTTGAAAATAGAGACCACTCAACTTCATGCTATGTACAAATATTAAACACACTCTATAGAGAGAATAGAATCATACATGGTTGAAACCAATTACTTGTCTTCCATGTTTATAAACATTCTACTACTCTTTCATATATTTCACTCCAAATTTGGTTTAGTTTACTTGATTATCTTAAGGAAAATTTCTATAGGAGGAGGAGCTGATATCTAAAATTTGGTTCCCTAATTGTTTCTTGATTATGTCAATAAAGATGACAGAAGCTAATCATTGGGCGAAGGTAAAGAGGTGGGATTCTGGGTCCCAGGAGGAAGAGGAGGAAAAGAGATAGAGAAAGGGATTTTTGGCCAGGATTTTAAGAGAGGAGCACAAACCATGAAGGTCTGGGGCCAACTGGAACCAGTGGTGGCCTCTGCCACCAGAAGAATTCTGGTATAGGATAGCTGATGAGTTTAGGACAATAGATTCTGTGCTCAGCAGTTGTGTGATCTGGCTGGTTTTAAAATATTAAGGCTGTCTTGTGTTTTCCATCTGGGGTGACTCAGGTGGGCAGAAGAAAGGGTACAGTCATGGAGTGAGTGATCGTTAGAGGTTTGGTAGAGCTAGCCATTAAGGGTTGGAGGAGTGATCACTGCTCCCAGGGGTCAGAGAAGCAGCTGGCCACTGGTGGAGCTATGTCAGGAGTGGGACCAGCGGCAGCTTGTTCTTGGAGCCAAACCAAGAGAGCAACTTCTTGGAGTTTTAAAATGACACACAACAAATTCCAGAATCATATAATTCTACCCTTCCATATTTTAGTATATATTCCTAACTGATACAGACTTAAAAATTAGTGATACTTAGCTCATATTAAAAAATATCCCCACATTCTCAAAGACATCTTTCTTACAATCACTATCTGTCTGATGTAGGACTCCATGACTATCCCATATAGTATTTGGCAGGGGTCCCTCTTTAATATATAGTAGATTCCTTCTGAATTCTACTGCTGTGAGACATTTATTTGTGGACAAAAGTGGATCTATCATATTGTTGAATATTTCACATTTAGATTTAGTCTTGTGATATTATTTAAGTTTTCTTTTTATTTTCCTTCAATACTTGTTTTTCAAAGTCAAAATGAGAAAGGTTGATCAGATTTATGCTGAATTTCAAAAGAGATGCTGGAGATATATCTCAGCATCCTCTCTCCCTTTCCCATCCGTCCTCTCCTCTCCCGTCCCCCTCCTCCCCTCTCCTCCCCTCCTCTCCTCACCTCACTTTCCCATTCCTTCTCTCCTCTCCTCTCCCTTCCCCTCCCTTCCCTCCTATCCCGATGTATCGCCAATCTCTGTGTCTCTTTCAGTGATATTACAGTTTTCTTCAGCATTTTGCTGTGTAGCTCCAATATCTGATAATTATTGTTCTGGCTTCTCCCAATGTCCTTATGCTGGGGATCAAACTCAAGGTCATGTTCATGTAAGGCAAACACTCTATTGATCTCCAAAATTAAACCTTTACTTTTGGAATTCTGTTATTTCTTCTGTGTTCATTTCTTCCTCCCCACGCTTCTCCTTCATTTCCACCCACTTCTGCCCTCTCTTTTCTCTAATCACTGTTGCATCAGAGAACAAATCCACGTAGAAAGTTACTAGATATTGCCAAAGCCCCTTACTAGACTTGTACTGTTTTGTGTCTAAGCATATTTAAAATAGTCTCTGTCATCTCTGAGCTACGGAATTGGGTACACAGGGATGTAGGGGCTCAGGTGATTTGACAACCATCCAGATGCACCAACCATTGAAAGTATTATTCACTTATTATATGCTGTGTATCGTGCCAGGCACTTGTTATATATTGTGTACCATGCTAGGCACTCCCAAAGTGGACATAGTGTCCCCTTCTCTGCACAAGCCTAGAGCTATGTAATAGAGAAATGCCTGTAAGTGAATAATCACACTCTCATTGTTAGGAAGTGGAGGTGAACCGATGGTGCTAAGAACGCCTGAAAGAGCACATGAGTGTAAACGTGCGGCACTTGTAACCAGCACTGTGTGACCGCCTCTTGCTAACCAAAAAACTGAAGAATTGCTTGAGTACATACTCTACACACCTGATTCCATTGAGTCTGCCACCTTGAGAAGCAAGGACTCAGAAATTCAACCCCAAATCTGACCCATTTTTACTTGTTTCTTTTGTTTTTCTTTTGTCATAGCTATATATGTTCAATTTGGGATTAGGGAAGATCTCTATGGAGATTATTAAAGTTACCTTTTATTTATTTGTGTGTGTGGAGGGTAGAGGACAACATGAGGAAAGAAAATGTTCTTTCAACCTTGGTGGCGGGCATCTGCTGAGCCATCTACTCAGATCTTATGGAGAGTTTTGAACCCAAAATAATAGCATGTAAAGTTTTAAGAAATGTATTCCACATGAAGCCATCACGATAATCATAACCATTTTGTGGCCTGCTTGACATATTAGCATTTAGGTAGTTGACAGGAGAGAAGATAAAAGTCAATAAAAATGTAATTATTTATTAAAAAGGTCTATTGTTACAAGAACAGTACACAGAACTATTATCTCACTGTGCCCTCCACATGATATATACCATTATATATAGTATATACACAGATTGTATACAACATACTTAACGCTTTGACACAGAGTCCACAGTACCTTCAGTTACATATGCAAAACATTTGCTGTCATGAAGTGTCTCATGATAAGGAGAGCTGTTTTCTTATGGTTCAGTGGGCATTGTAGAAAAATACAGTCTCTGCAATGATTTAAGACTGTGTGGTTACCATTCCATCAGAGAAAAAGTTTTCTCAGTACTGTTGTTTGAAAATAATGTTCCTTGATAGGAATTTTGTCTGCTTGCTACAAAATAACAAATGTGGGATACAGAAATACAGATACAGTGTAAACCTGCCTTATTTTAACTAGGTTTATGATGCAAAATACATATTTTGTGCATACTGAGTAAAAACACCCCACATCTCTGACTTCTGTGAGAATATGGCATCAGAAATTCTCTATGTAGATATTCAGGCAATGCTTTGGAAATGTTGTTTAATTAGAATTTGCCATGTTGTGACATTTTTATTTTACTGGACTTTGTTTTAGAAGAATTTAGTTAAGAAGTTGATTCTTAAAGTTCTTTGGGTAATCTCAATGAGAGCATCAATAGTAACCGAAGAAAATGTCTCAATTTACCATATATGAAAACATATGCTTTTAAAAATAGCATTCTACTTTTCTTTCAGATGCATGATTTGTTCCTGCAAGTGGCACCATGCCTTGGGACGCTCATCTTTTGCTTCTTATTGGTCAGCTTCAGCCTCTCCTACTCCCCTGGAGGCACATGAGGAAGGCCACGTGGTTTGATTATTCATAGGCTTGAATAGTCACTCTCTTTGTGTTTACTATAACAGTCTGTTGACTAAAATCATCTTTGTATATTGACTTCCCTTTTCTTAGAGCTGTCTGGGACACAAGTCTCTCTGAACAGAATGTGAATAACTAGCAGATAGTTATTCTGTATCCTGAAAAGGTTTTTAGGATATTCAGGATAGACTCCCCCAACTCTCCTTTACCTAAGCTCAGTATTTTCATTTTGTTTGTTATTAAAGATGCAAATAAAGTTAATTGGCTTAGATCATATACAGCCAAAACAATAGAATCTACCTTTTGTCCCCATATGAGCATTGCAGCATTGCCTGTGTAGCCAGCATCTTCAGGTTCTTTCTGGAAAGTGAGGCTGCCTTTAGTATCATTTCTCGCTTCTTCATAGGTGTGATCTCCACCCTGATGTGTCCTTGTGCTCTGTGTCCTATCACACACTCAGGAAGTAGGATGATCTCACTTAGCTTTTCCATGAATTACCTTTTAGGTTTAATCTAACTCCTCAAATTAATCAATTGGGAAATTCCATGAAATCCAGCAGTGCAGACTTTGGCTAGACTAGCTGAACCCCTGTGGCAATGCTGTGTTTCAACAACTCAGTTTTAAGAACATCATCAAACCTAACAGACTCTCTTTACTATAGTAGTTGGGAAGCATTTATAAGTAGCATATGATAAATAACAGTGTCTAAAAATTCAGATTTTTTTGTTTGAATAATTTGCTTCATTACTTTTCCTACCAGCTTCCCTTATCCTTACAATCATTTGCAAGTAGAAAAAATTTCCTGCACTCAATACTTTGTCTGTCTTGACAGCGGGTAGAGAAATGGGGTATCCCTGTCTCATGCTCTTTGCACTTTAATGTTAGCACCTGTGTTTTCGTGCTGTTGCTTTTTTCAGTGGTCACTATTTTTGTGACATTAAACTATCTTTTGACATTAAACATGGGCTGTATTCGCTGTTAGTGACATGCTACTCTGTGGGAAACAATAACTCAGTTTGGACTCACTCTCTATCTAACTTCCACTAATGTAAATTCCCTACCTTAGTACCTTACTATATGGGCACATGTAGAATGGCCTATTGAAAAATCTTGCTATTTTTCTATTCAGTCATACAACAGTTTTTGAGAATTCCTTTATGTATTTCCCCTATCATTGACCCCGATAACTGAAGTATTTCTTCATATTTCCTGCTGGTTTGGTATCGAAGCAGTGATCTAATGGGAAGTTTGGAAAACACTAGACACAGAGTCTTGAGAACATGTTTCCTTCTTGGGTTTGTATTTGATTTTGAGCAGGCTATAGAGACTACCTCGGCCATGAATGGTTGACACTCAGAGTCATTAAATAGAAAATCAAATCCCAACATATTAAAAAAATTAAGAATACATCTGACAGAAATTACCTTTGCTTACAAAATCTCATTACATACAATCTGCATATTTTTATTGGAACAAGAACTGTCCTTTCCATTTACAAAATCCAAAGAGAAACCTAATGGGTAACTCATATTCTCCCCCCAAACTCCTGAGAGTGCACTGTCTGTAGTCCTGTGTATTCAAAGCTTTTCTCAGGACCCCGGTCTCCATTTATTCTGCGTTCTGTCTGCTGCTGCTTTCTCAAGCTAAAGCAAAGAAAAGCACACTGCGTGAGCAGTTTTCACCAGGAACTGGAAGGAAGCATCAAAGCCAAGAGCAGTGTTACTGAGGACCACTTGGAAAGAGAGTGCAGGGTTGACTGAGCGCTTGTGATTTTCCCACCTGTGAACAAAAGAGAAGCCTCCAATGAAGTCTTTGTCAAAGGAAAGTTCTCAGGGATGATGGGCGGTAGGATTGATCCTCTGTCCCATGGCATTGCTCTGCTATGGAATAAGGCATTGCCTTCACAAGGAAGTAGAAGTCTATCTGAAAAAATGGATTGAAAAGCTAAACAACTTCTAACAAACAAACCTAACAATGAGAAAAGTTGATTTTTACTAGTGGTGCACAGGTAGAAAATATTTTAAGGGCAAGGAATGGGAATGAAATCATTGTCGTAGAGCTTAAATGGTTCAATAACTGGAACAAAGATAATTAGTATAAGTGTAATGAGACATGAATTTGTAGTATTCCACAAACATTTAATAAAACATTTTATTTATATTCATGGTGTTTGATTATTTCAGCAGAGCAAGCTTAAATTCTATATACTTCCACAGTTGTCAAAAAAGATGGAATCTTTGAGATCAGATCATCATAGGCAGTTGAATGAATTGAACTAACTGGTCTGAGTTGATTGGGCTGGAGTGGTTTGAAACGTCATATGCCAGTAAATTAAGAGCCATTTTAGATATTAACTTCAGGAATGGCTCTTCAAGCTAGAAGTATTCTGAAATATTACAGTGATTGATGTGACTACTTTTTGTATGCCAAGTATGGTAATAAACCATTAATACATACTATCTTTCTTGATCCTTATAATATTCCTATGTGATAATATAGCATGGTCTTCCTGTTGCAGATAAGAAAAAGTACTGCTTAGCAGCTAGTGAAGAAAGAGCCCATGAATTTTAGGGAACAGAAGGAGGAGTATATGGGTTTTAGAAGGAAGAAAGGCAAGGGAGAAATGTAATTATATTATAACCTAAAAACAAAAAGCATAAAGAAAATAAAAAATGGTGAATGCGATGAGAGCACTGAGTTGACGATTTGTAGGTCTGGATGCTGCCTGGACTTTGTCTCTCAAAACAGCGGCTGTTTTCTTTCTTGTTGTGATGAAATAACTCGGACAAAAGTCGAATTAAGGAAGAAAAGCTTACAAGTCTATATCACAGTTTGCTGTTGCAGATGAGGCATGGTGGCAGGAGCTTGAAGTAGCTAGTCATTGAGCATGCGCAGTTAAGAGTGGAGAGCTGTGAATGCATGTGTGCCTGCCTACTACTCATCAGGCTTTCTACTTCTATGCAGTCCAGTATCCCCTGCTAGAACATGGCATTCTGTCCAATAGGCTGGGTCTTCCCACATCCGTTACTACAGTTTCATAATCCCCCACAGAAATGTGTGTAGAGCAACCTAATCTGGATAATTCTCATTAAGGCTATTTTTCTAAGTCACTCTAGATTATATTTAGCTGACAAATATCATCACAGAGCCTGAATCTGGGTTAAAATCTTCAGAATAAAGATTTTAAAAATTACCCATATCTTAGAATGTTCTGTCAAGTTTTCTTTGTGATTTGATTAGTGTAGTGACATGGGGATCATTTTTTTTTGTTAGAGACAAAGAGTTTAAATGCATTCCCCACATATTTCAAAGTAAGAATAATTTTGCTGATAAACCATATATGCAAACATCCATGCATGCAGAATGGTTAGTCGTCATTTCTTTATCAATTTGTATCACTGATGCAATAGTAACAGTCATTAGAATAGTGAATCATTTTAAATAATTTCATCTTTGCAAAATGCATTGATTGTACAATGCATAGCCATAGATGAGTCGGGATAAGAGAGGTAAGTTCGATGACAGACCTAGCTGGAGTGGCATGGGCTGACACCAGTAAAGCATGTCCAATTTTCATGACGGTCTTGTGAAGTGATCTTTAATGATGCTGAGTAAAGTCTACCTCTCAAGTTCTAAATCAAACCCACTAATTAGATATGATGCCTTAACACGGCCAAATAAATAAGGTGAAAGCCAAGCACCAACCAGCAGCAGTGAGCATTAAGATGCACCCTGGCTGTGAATCCATCCATCTGTTTCACCTGAGGAAGGCTTTTCAACTTCTAAATCGTTTGATTTTGACTATATAGAATGAAACCATGCCTCAGTTGGGTTTTATGGAATTAAGTTAGATAAAATGATGAGATTTCACTTTATTGAAGTTTAGGAATTGCTAATTGTCGAAATGGCTATTAGCTACAACATAAAATTTGCTATTTTCATAGATACTACAAGTTAATTAAAATAGGAATGGAAAACTCAAAGTCCCTAGCTTGTGGCTGACTTTATTCAAATGGCTCCACAGCCTCTGAATTTGAGTAAAAAGAAACCTCTCAGACTCAACATGATGAAATCTGCAACTCAAAAAATACTGTACTGGATGGACAAATGGCCCAGTGGCTTGACACCAGCATGGGGTACTAAGGTTGGATCTCTAGCACACTACAGAAAGCTGGGAATGGTGGGATACATCTGTGGTTTTACTTCTGTGTTGCTATAGAGGTAGAGGCTATGGGTACAAAGTTAGGAACCCTGTAGGAATTGCTGATGAGCCAGGCTGGCTAATACAGCAAACTCTGGGTAACGTGAGAGATCCTGTCCTCAACAGAAAGGTGGAACTCATGTGAGCAGCAACACAGTCATATCTGGAATATACTGTTTTTCAATAGTTATTCAGTTTGGCTTTTCCAACCTTGTTTCTCCCTCTTCTGCAATGCTTTCTCTTGGCTGAGGGAGAGTCAGTTTTCTTCAGGGATGCTGCCCCATACCACAGTAGATAGTCCCACACCTTACACATCATTGCAGCACTGAGTAGACACAGTGGGTTTAAAAAAGGAGTACCTAAAGTTGAGCTGGAAAACATGGAGGTAAAGTGGGCCAAGGGAAGAGTTGAAAGAGCAGAATAGAAGCAGGGTTTGATAAATACTTCATCTACAGATAGGAAGTTCTTAAACAATGCAAAGAAAAGTTGCAGAGTGTTGTGGTTTGAATAAGAATGGCTCCCATAGGCTCATAGATTTGAAAGCTTGGTTATCAGGGAGTGGCACTATTTGAAAGAGTTAAGAGGTGTGCCCTTGTTGGAGTAGGGGTGGTCTTGTTGGCGGTGTGTGTCACTTGAGGAGAGCTTTGATGTTTCAAGGGGCCAAGCCAGGCCCAGTTTCTCTCCCCACCCCCGCCTCTTTCTCTCTGAATTTGGATGTAGAACTCTCAGCCAATTCTCCAGCATTGTATTGGCCTTCATATTTCCATGCTCCCTGCCCTGATGATAAGGCACTAAGTCTCTGAAACTATAAGCAAGCCCCAATTAAATGCTCTTTTATAAGAGTTGTCATGGTCATTGTGTCTCTTCACAGCAATAGAACATGACTAAGACAGAGAGCAAGAAAGGAAAAAAGTAAACACCAACCTTGGGCCTCTACATGTATATGTGCATATACACACGTGAGCACATGCACATTCACACATGTACACACACAAAAACAGAGAGAGAGAGAGAGAGAGAGAGAGAGAGAGAGAGAGAGAGAGAGACATACACACATAGACATAGACATACACAGAGAAAGACACAAAAGCTCATGCATAGACATACCCACATGTACATAAGCATGCACACACACACACACACACACACACACACACACACACACACACAGAGTGGGATGAGCTAAAATCTTGTACAATATGAGGAAGAGGATGAAGGGTCAGCAAATGCTTGCTATGTTGCTGATAATAGAAGCTTGACATGATAGCAGGAGAGTCTGTCCTTTAGACCTTGAAGAATACTGTCATATCTTTCAAGCTGCTCTTCAAAATTCATGATCTCATATGAATGGCTAAATTGCAAATTACTCAATGTGAAGACATTATTACCAGCTTTACTCTCAAAACAGAATATTTAATAAATTGATTTATTAATTTATTTAATAAATTGATAAATTTAATATATGATGTTTTATGTGACTTCAAGGTATGTTAATTTTTAGATCTCTTCATCTGGATGTCTGAGAAAGTCAGACTTTCCACATCTTACGTGTCTTTTCATTTTGTGATTTGTTGATTTGTTTTTGTTTGTTTTGTTTTGTTTTTCAAGACAAGATCTCTCTGTGTAGTCCTGGCTGTTCTGGAACTTGCTCTGTAGACCAGGCTGGCCTTGAACTCATGGATCAGCCTTTCTCTGTCTCCAGAGTGCTGAGATTAAAAAGTATTTGCCACCATACCCAGCTCTGGTTTTTCATTTTAAAGGAACATTTGTTGTACCATAAATAAATAAATAAATAAATAAATAAATAAATAAATAAATAAATAAATAAATATGGAATTCACCCAGATTTCTAGATATTTTTATCATTTGTGCTTAACTAATATTTGTTTCACTTATGAAACTATATATCATCTATCTATCTATCTATCTATCTATCTATCTATCTATCTATCTACCTATCTTCTTTTTTTTTTTTTGATACTTTATTTACATTTCAAATGTATCCCCCTTTCCAGGTCTCCACTTTGGAAACCCCCTATGCCCTCCCCCCTTCTCCTGCCTGTATCAGGGTATTTCCCCACCCACCCACTCACTCCTGTCTTCCCACCTTGGTATTCCCCTATACTGGGGCTTCTAACACTCTCAGGCCCAAGGGCCTCTCCTCTCCCTGATGGCCAACAAGGCCCTCCTCTGCCACATATGTGGTCTGAACCATGGGTCCCACCATGTGTATTCTTTGGTTGGTGGTCCAGTCTCCAGGAGAACCGGGGGTCAGACTAGTTGATACTGTTGCTCCCTCCATGGGGCTGCAAACTCCCTCAGCTCCTTCAGTCCCTTCTCCAACTCCTCCATCTGGGGCCTCACACTCAGTCCAATGGTTACTGTGAAGTGAAACTTGGGTATTCCGAACCTTTGGGCTAATATCCACTTATGAGTGAGTACATACCATGTTCGTTCTTTTGTGACTGAGTTACCTTGCTCAAGATGATGTTTTCAAGTTCCACCCATTTGCCTGAGAATTTCATGAAGTCATTGTTTTTAATAGTGAGTAGTATTTCATTGTGTAAATGTACCACATTTTCTGTATCCATTCCTCTGCTGAGAGACATCTGGGTTGTTTCCAGCTTCTGGCTATTATAAATATGGCTGCTATGAACATAGTGGAACATGTGTCTTTATTACATGTTGGAGAATCTTCTGAGTATATGCCCAGGAGTGGTAAAGCTGGGTCCTCAAGTAGTATTATGTCCATTTTTCTGAGGGTCTGCCAAACTGATTTCCAGAGTGGTTGTACCAGCTTGCAATCCCACTAACAATGGAGGAGTGTTCTTCTTTCTCCACACCCTGGCCAGCATCTCCTGTCACCTGAGTTTTTGATCTTAGCCATTCTGACTGGTGTGAGGTGGAATATCAGGGTTGTTTGGATTTGCATTTCCCTGATGACTAAGAACGTTGTACATTTCTTTATATGCTTCTCAGCCCTGCGAATTTCCTCAGTTGAGAATTCTCTGTTTAGCACTGTTCCCCATTTTTCAATGGGGTTATTTGGTTCTCTGGAGTCTAACTTCTTGAGTTCTTTGTATATATTGTATTTTAGCCCTCCATCAGATATAGGATTGGTAAAGATCTTTTCCCAATCTGTTGGTTGCCTTTTTGTCCTATTGACAGTGTCCTTTGCCTTACAGAAGCTTTGCAATTTCATGAAGTCTCATTTGTCAATTCTTGATCTCAGAGCATAAGCCATTGGTGTTCTGTTCAGGAACTTTTCCCCTGTACCCATGTGTTTGAGACTTTTCCCCACTTTCTCTTCTATTAGATTCAGTGTATCTGGTTTTAGGTGGAGGTCCTTGATCCACTTGGACTTGAGCTTTGTACAGGGAGATAGAAATGGATCAATTTGTACATGTAGATTGCCAGTTGAACAAGCACCATTTGCTGAAAATGCTGTCTTTTTTCCACTGGATGGTTTTAGCTCCTTTGTCAAAAATCATGTGACCGTGGGTGTGTGGGTTCATTTATGGGTCTTCAGTTCTATTCCATTGATCTACCTGCCTGTCACTGTACCAATACCACGCAGTTTTTATCACTACTGCTCTGTAGTACAGCTTGAGGTTGGGGATGCTGATTCCCCCAGAAGTTCTTTTGTTGTCGAGAATAGTTTTTACTATCCTGTTTTTTTTGTTATTTCAGATGAATTTGAGAATTGCTCTTTCTAAGTCTATGAAGAACTGAGTTGGAATTTTGATGGGGATTGCATTGAATCTGTAGATTGCTTTTGGCAGGATGGCCATTTTTACTATATTAATCCTGCCAATCCATGAGCATAGGAGATCTTTCCATCTTCTGAGGTCTTCTTCGATTTCTTTCTTCAGAGCCTTGAAGTTCTTGTCACACAGATCTTTCACTTGTTTGGTTAGAGTCACACCAAGATACTTTATATTGTTTGTGACAATTGTGAAGGGTATGCTTTCCTTAATCTCTTTCTCAGCCTGTTTATCCTTCGAGAATAGGAAGGCTACCAATTTGTTTGAGTTTAATTTTATATCTGGCCACTTCGCTGAAGGTTTCAGCTGTAGCAGTTCTGTGGTGGAGTTTTTTGGGCTTTTTCTCAGTCCCCGTGTCCTGAGGATTCCAGGTGGGACCTGCTGAGAAGCGGTGCTTGTCTTAACCACACTCATGACTTTTCCACACTCCTGGGAGTCTAGCTTTCTCCTGGCGCTATTTAGCTATGGAGCCCTGGTGGCCAGGCAGAGGTCTCCCGCAACAGATCTACCTATCTTCTTTTAATCTACATCTTCCCTCAGTGATTTGAGATGGTTAGATTACTGAAGATCTGACTTGCCCTTTCTCTTAAATTCACCAATATATGGCCCCTACAAATAAGACATTTTATTTTTTAAATGCGTACCACTTTTATTTGTGCTGTGGGCATTTCATGCACACATTCAATGCATGTTGCTCATATTCCATCTTTTCAAAGGAGGAGACTAAGGTTGCACCAGATGCTCAGGGTCTTCTCAATCATACTCCATACTTTTTTAATGGTAAACTTTCATTCAGGAATTTGGATTAATCAAGTGCTCTGTCATGAGCTTTCCTTCAAAGTCCAGTGTTACTCTTTCCTCAGGTACTTTTGCTATCACTCTCAGGCTGAGGCATCAAAACAGAATGAGGAACAATGCCTTTGGCCCAACTCTATGTGATGAGTGTATTCATGACATAGACAGAGCCTTCTGTGGCATCACTAGGCATGCCCTTTGTGTTTGAAATTGCTGAGCCATAAATCATTATTCAATCACCCATTACATGCTAATAGTAATGAAGAGTGCAATTTGTCATTGGTTTAGAAATAAATATTACTTTTGAATTTAAAAAGACTTCCCTGCAAGTTCCCTTTCATTTCATAGGACAATCATACTAATAGAAAAGCAGGTGTATCAAAGACACAAATTTTCAGTCTAAACATAACTTTCAAAATCCAAATGGCTAGTTACTACTTAGCCCAGGTTAGGCAAAGAACTTTATAAGACATTTATCCTGATGAAAACATCACCTGGATTCTAAGTTGTAGGTGTCATTTATGCCAATTGCAGATAGGCATGGAATTAAAAGAAGAAAAATACCTCAAAATTTTCTGAATTCTGCCATCCTTCAATGTCAAAAAGATTTAGGACCTCCAGCATCAGTGAAGTCCACCAAACTGAACCTGTTATGTCCAACTTACCTGAATATGAAGGTACTCTGATTTGGGAGCTAGCTGTTCCATCCCCTCCTTCACTGTATGCTCGAACTTCAATAATGTAGACTCCAGCCTCAGGGAGAGGCACTACAGCTTGTGGTTTCTGTGTCTCAATAACTTGACTTTTGCTGTGACCCTCTTGCCTATAAAAAACCTGTGAGCAATAACAGAGGCTTGAATTATTTGTTATTCAGTTGGGCATTGTAAATGTTTCTTCATTGCCTATTATACATTACACTCTGACCTAAGTAGCAGATTCCACTGCTTTGACACATGAGCAAATGTGCTGCAAGTGTAACACACAGTGCTGGAAGCATACATAGGGGCAAAGGCAATGCAGAAAGAGATTGTGATCTCTCTAGGTTCCAAGGAAGAAGACGTGCCTAAGCTCAGTGTTTGAATATAAGTTGAGAGCAGATGTGGTAGATCACACCAGTAATCCTAGTATTTGAGAGAGCATGGCAGAAAGATTGTCTTTAGTTCAAGGCCATCCTGATTTACAGTGACTCTGTCAAAAGGCAATAACAACAAAAAAGTCTACAAGTAAATACAGAATTTACCAGATGGAAAATTTCAGATATGAAATGATTAAAAATAAGGGAAAACAGCCCTCTTAAATAGGAAGCGATGGTGTCCAAGCAATGGATAACATGAAAAACAGGAGAACTAGATTAGAAAAGTAGGCAGTAAAAAGTCATGAATAAAAGTGGACCCCAGCACAGGAACTCAAGCTCTCTGTGCTCATGGCAGTCCCTTTCAAAACAGTAATTAACAGTGCAGTCGGGAGCGCCATGGACTGGAAGACAACTCGAGCTTGGAGATACAACAATGTACAGGATGGCTTGAAAGCTCCTCAAATGCAAAAGCATAAGGAGAAAGTTGCTAAATGTTTAAAATAATCACTCGATCTAGTAAATGGCCATCAGAGTCAAAATTTTATTCTCTTTTTAAAAAAATTTTAGCAGAGGTTTGTGTACTGATCAACTTGTGTTTGGATGACAGGGGTCTGCAGAGTTACCTTTATTTTGACATGGATCCATAATCACACAATTCAACACATTGGGATAGAGAACAGAAACACAAATCTGGAGACAGTATTGTCCTGTTTGTCACATAACTGAGGCCACAGAGGCAGTGAGATTCTTCATAAAGGTTATGGCTAATTAAGGTGGGAATTTCCTTAGGAGGTTAGCTCATTGGTCACTTTCTAACTATTTACTATGCTATACTTCTCTTATGCTTTTACCTCCAATAATAGTCTATTATGAAATGGGAGGGATATAATTGCCAACAGCAGCACTTAAAATACACTAAGTGCATTTTTATTCATTTTCATTGTTTTTATGCATTTTCATAATTATTGGTGCTATGATTGCCCTTCTAATGGGAATAGCAGTGGCTTGGTCATTATGCAAATATGGATTTGAAACAATCTTCTATGAAACCAAACCAAATCAATATCATAACCTACCTGACTGGGTAAATTACTGACCTTTCCCAACCCAAATTCACTCTTTTGTTTGCAGAAATAGTACCTACTATTTCATGATTTTCTTGGAAGAGCAAAAAAGAGCAAAAGCACATGACAAAAATCAAGCATGGGACCTGGTGCACACAAGATAATAAGAAAAAGTCACCTCTATCATCACCATTGTTGACTGCCAGTGGAACATTGTTTAAATGTCATGTTCTTGAAGCAAGATAAATCACACACATATGCACACACACACACACACAAACACATACACACAAGTTCATATAGGAAACATGTTTTGAGCTTGAACTAATTTGCATGTAACAAAATAAACCCTAGAAAAATCAAAATTTTGGGTGGTGTGAAATGTGCAGGTTTGCGTGCAAATGAGTGCAGAAACAAGAGGCTAATCTGGGGTGTTATTTTCCAAGAGCCATCCAACTATCATCTTTTTTGAGACATAGTAATTCACTGGAACCACAGGCTCACATATGCGGATGGGCTGGCTGACCATCAAGGCCCAGGGATCTTGTTTCCACCTCCTCAGTTGCTTGGCTTTTTTGTGGCTCTCAGAATCTAACTGAGGTCCTCATGCTTGCATGGCACTTTGCTGACTGAATTATCTCTTAGCTCCCAAAGCAGCATTTTGTGATTGTTTTGTGTTTTGAAGCAGGGTCTCATGATTTAGCCTTTGTTGGCCTTGACTCATTATGTAAACCAAGGTGGTCTTGAACTCACAGAGATTTGCATGCCTCCTCCTTCTCCAGGTTTTGGAATGACTGCATATGCTACCATACCCAGCCCCAAAGCTGGGTATTATATATGTTGATGTGTGAAGTGATATGATCCTCTCTTTGCTTTTGGTAACACATATTCCATCCATTCTTAGATTGGAATTTATGTTTGAGTTTATAGGAAAGTGACTGTGCATCTAATGCTCTATAGTTATATGTACTTAAAGGCTTTCTGCAAAAAGATGCCAAAACTTCAACAGAGGTACAAAACGATGTATACATTTCTACCTCCTTACCTGATGCAGCACTGTGCTTGAATATCTATCAGAGAGTAGGTGCCTAGCTTCCTGATCCACTCTAATATTAGGCCCTGACAAATCACAGTACAAGCAAAGATCATGTGTGCTGTAGTGGAGGACATTTGATGCCACGGCAACACACAGAATGGGTGCTTAGATTTGGTGAGTTCTCAAGGATGGCAACAGGAGTTCCTTTAGTCTTAAAAAATTACTTATCTATGAGAATTTATGACTCCGATTTTGATTGCAGTACAGATATGAATTACAATTCTATCGTCTACATGTGATAATTGGAAAGCAAACTTATGAGAATGGAGATGTATGTAAATTGTTAAGGACTGGCAGAAGGGTGACTGTTTCAGAAGACACTGTTAATGTGGTTCAGTAAATTATAACTTTTATGACAAAAAACATAGCAAGTAATGCACATCTCACACTACTATAAAATACAAAGGTGGCAGAAAACTTGTGGATCAGTCAAGAGTTAAGAATAGAAGGTAGAAACTGCAGAAATATAATAAAAAAAATCAGTTAGTAGTTGCAGAAAGAGCTTGAGATTAGTGCTTTTTATCAGTACATAGGAAGAAGAAACATACATCAGTAATGACTTCTACCAACTAAAAAGTCAACTAAACTAGTGGTAATTCTTCACTACTTTAGAGCATCTCAGTCGAGTTGAAAGGTCTGACTGAGAAAAATGAATAAGAAACTTTTTCTTAAAAAAGCCTAGAGTTATAAAGACCTGGCAAAAGTTACTGACACTAGGAGGCCAGCGAATTGTTCAACAATCTGCTCATTTCTAGATTGGCAGTTACACTGACAGCTATTGTTATTCAGAAAAGAAATTGTCTACTGTAATGTCAAGTTCAGTTTGAAATTCTCTTTAAAAAAAAAAACAGCAGTATTAGATTATCCAATAAAATTTTAGTGTTACTATTGTTTTAAAAAATGATTACTTATTTTTATTTATTTATTATCTACATCTGTGGGTATACACATATGGCGCACGTGTAGAGCTCAGATTCAACTTGCAGTAGGTTCTTTCCTTTCACAATGTGGGTCCCAAAGATAGAACTGGGTTAGACAGCCCCTTTATTGCTGAATCATTTTTCTGGCCTGGTACTGCTATTCTTAAAAGGAAGTGTCTGTTCTAATGGTAACAGAGTGTTGAGTATATATAACAAAAAAATGTTGATGATGCCTACAGATGCCCCTGAGGAGCTGACATCTTGTCAAGTAGAAACTCATTTCTCAGCTTTGTCTTTTGGGAAAAGTTGGTAGGACCAACGATGGAGATTAAGTGTTCTACAGCCCTAGGGATAAGAAGATAGGTAAAGCAAGGCACACCAAAGGTAGTTGACTCTGAGCACAGTGGTACATGTTTGCATCCCAGACTTGGGAGGTTGCTGTTTGAGTCTCAAGAGTCCGATTAGCTCTACAAAGCATAGCAAGGTCAGTCAGCATAGAACATTTAATAGGACTAAGTCTCAAAAAGCAAACACAACCAGTTTATAAGTACAAGTGCACTTATAAGCAGGGTGGCTGAAAGGACTTTGAAGGTCATTACTTCCTAATGAGTAACTTTCAGACATTGGTGGGCACCTCCTACTTCCTCACACACTGTGCCTGTTGGTTTTGTTGTTGTTGTTTGTTTTGTTTTTTGTTTTGTTGTTGTTGTTTTTATCAACTTGACACAAGCTACAGTGGGGGAGAGAACCTCAATTGAGAGGGTGACTCCATCAGAATGGTCCATAGGCAAGTCTACAAGGGTGTTTCCTTGATTAATGGTTGATATGAGAGGACCTGTGGTCCCACTGTGGTCAGCGCTACCCTTGGGCCAGGTGGTCCTGGATTGTACAGAAAGAGGACTGAGAAAGCCACTAGGAATACATCATACTTCCATGGATCTTCTTCAGTCCCTGACTCCAACTTTGTTTTCTGAGCACCCACCCTGGCTCCCATCAGTGACGGAGTATGATGTGGAAGTGTAAGCCAAAGAAACACTTTCCTCAGCAAGATGCTGTTGGTCATGATCATTATTACCACAGGAAACTAAGTAGTGCACCCAAATCCACAACATTTCTTCAAAAGTATCTATATATATGCTTGAGCTATTTCTATTTCATGTTTTAAAAAAGAAGCTTTATCATAAATGATATTGAATGTAAATAGTATAATGCCATCTCAGTTCACATAGTTCTCAGGTGGCAGAAGGCCTTAGCTTATAACTAAATTGTGAAAGCAAGGGAAAATCTCAATGTATATTGATGGGTTATTTGTAATTAGCAAAGTTTGCAACTAATTAATGCCTACTCTTCCTAGCTATGAATCAGCTTGGAAGGTAGAGACAGAAATAGATTATAAAGGAGACTTTAGTCTAGAAAAAAATATTTTCTAAGCATAGTCAGAAAGTAGTAAATGTTTGTCTTCTGGTTCCTAGCCTGAGGCTCTTGCCCCAAATTCATTCAGACAGCCTGAGTCTACTCTGAGTGTAACTCTTTCTGGAGAGAAAGGAGAACTTTTGTAAGATCAAAAGTCCCCCTCTCAACTTCCTAAAATACCAAGTTCCCTCTACCTTGAATTTTCCAAGAATACCAGAAGCAAACTCTGATTTAATAGAGTAGCATTACATGATCCCTTGGAAAGAGAAATGGCTAGTGTGTTCTACTTTGTAGATCTTTCATGCTTATGGGGAGGTGGTGTGTCAAGACCCCGGCATCACCCTTGGCCTGGCTGGAGACTTTCTGAAATATAGCTAGAATCACACAGGAGGTATTGCTCCCCATTCCATTTGAGTACCACTTAAGTTTGCATGCACTTTGCTGCAGAAGTCTAACCACTGTATAGAAACCCTTGCCACGACTGAGTGATACCTCAGAGCCATGTTCCAAGTGTGTGTTCTCTGGGTTACATCTCTTTGTTTACATTCTTAGTTATTGCTTCATGCTACGTTCCTGTTTCATGGTGCCTGTGTCAGGAGAATCCTGCACTATGCCCACTGAATAGTGGCAAGCTTCTTATCAAGAGTCTCTTTGTGTCCACAGTTCTCCTGAGCTAGCAGAAGTTCTAATAAGGCTTAATAGCAAAAGAATGGGTGGGAGGTCTGATGCCACATGTTATTGGCAGCTTCCTTTATCCAGCTCTTTTCCCTCAGGATTATAAGGGTGTGTAACTCATTGAAGAAAATGAAAATGAAAATGACATTTTACAACATGTTCCTACTTTTATGCATTTATACAACTAAGATAAGCTATATTGGAGGCTCTTCCCCAGCAAGAAGGTATTCTAAAGTGATGGGTGTGGTCCTCACCAATAGAAAACAAGAATTGTCAGATTCTATTGTTAATATATTTAATGTTTTCCCTCTTATAGTGTAGTCTCCTCCAATTTAAAAAAATATCATCTATATTTCAATATAGACTTCTTAAACACCAAATTATTTTGTATAAAATATCTAATCCTTAAGATAATGCTGTAGCATAAATAATGCTAATGTGATTTTTACCCATTTTAACTGAAGAAAATGAAACTCAGGCAGGTTTAAGAAAATTATTCAAAATTATACAAGTAAGATTTGAACTGAAGTCTGTCTGACTTAGGAGCCAATGATCTTTGTCTGTCATATCACAACACATGGAGAAGTCCTGCTGAAAAAGACAAATGTTTGCCACTCGCCATTCATGGACGATTGTGTGAGATGTTCCTCGCTGGGTTGAAATTAGTGAACTTATCCAGCTCATCTAAGGGAGTTGCGGATGAGTGTTCTTGTCTTCGCAATAGCTGCTCCACATTTCTCAAGGCATATAAAGTATAGGGGTGGAACAAATACAAACACACCGGGCTGAAATGGTACCGAAGAGACCTGAGTGTCATTGGGCATGCTGGTTGATTTAATTGCTAATTTGACACAACCCAGAATCACCTGGGAAGACAGTTTCAATAAGTAATTATCAAGTTTGAGCTTGCCTGTGGACATGTTGATGGGGGATTTTCTTGGTTGTTAATTGGTGTTGAAAGAGCTAATTCTGGGCTATACTACTCTTTAGGTAGGGATTCCTATTATTGAAGTATATTTAAAAAAGTAAAACAATGTATCCACATATACATTTTCTCTGGTTTTAAGTGTGGAAATGATGGTTCAAGTTCCTGCTTTGACCTTTCCTATACAGTAGAATTGTGAGCTCCAGATTCACTTTCTTCAAGTTGCTTTTGTTGGGTGTTGTATAATAGTCATAGAAATGAGATGGACCTAGAAGACTTGGAGAACTGTACACCCAGCCTAATATTGTTTCTTTAGCCACCTAGAACTCAGGCTCCCTGGAGGGACACATAAGGCTCCAACCTTCTAGGTAGTCATGTGATTTTTCATGTGTTTACAAGCATTCTACATTTCTTTTCCAGTTTGCAAGGTTATTTGTCCAGTTATTATGCTGTTGCATTTGTTTTTTAATAGTCTATCAGCATTCTTAAAATATTATTTCCCTTATAATTAAAGAGTATACCTGCCTTGAAGAGGCAGTTCAAAGGATGTGGTCTCTTAGGGAACGATGTGAAAATAAGAGATGTTATGGAAGAATCCAGAAAATGACCCATCTACCTCTGTAAAAGATGAAATTCTATATGTCTGAGGATTAGGGTCAGATCTGAGTATGTGTATGTGTTTCAGTATGAGACTGTCTGTGATCAATATTAATTTCAGTTAAGAAACACTTTAAGTTGTTTCTTGTATTAGTTGGAAATGGTTTTATATACACCCATCCATGAACATATATGAATATATATTCTATTTGTAACTGTGTCTGTTGCAATTTCAGAATTCTACTACTTTATGCACACAGTATTATGTCAGTATTTCTGATTGAAAACCAAAATCATAATAGTTGCCAGCCTAAATAGTGACATGAAAAAAACAATTTCAAACCTATCATAAATAATATTCAACTGGTAATTCTGCACAGAATTCGATGTTAAACTCTGATGGTCTGAAACAGAAGTTAGAAATTAGGGCCCATAAACTCATAGGCTGTATATATTATTAAACAAAGTTGTTTGTCAGGCTGTGTAGAGGTTTTCACCCCCAGATCTCCTATAAACCCAAGACAAGATACCCATGGAATGTGTCTTTTGTAGCCTGGTGTCTCACTATGGAATCCTTCCTATTTAATGTGATCACTCCAGCACTTTATTCTTCTGTTTTATTTTTGTTTTCAACAGAAAATCATTCTGTTCAGTGTCAGAGGTCCAGGCTTTGTCATCTGCCAACAAGGCTTACTATAAAGACATGCCAGGCTCCTCCAGGTGCCACAGGGCTGTCTGCATTCGTACGGCATTGAGGATCCTGTTGTTTCATTCTGCTCTTTTGCTTGAGATGTCTTGTGGTTTTGGAGTGGAGTTGACTGTAGCCCCCCACACCACAGTTAAGCATGGCTCTAAGACAGACACAATACAATCCAAAGCTCTTCCACGTGATCCAGTTGTCTGGCATCGATTTGCCAAAAGTATTCCTCTAAGTTGAAACATTTCAGAGATAATTGGATATCAGTGATGACTGCAAGGCTATCCATGATAGATAAATTATAGAAACAGTTTAGGTGTTTAACATCAGAGGACTGGAGAAGAAAAATATGCTGGATGGAATTTTCTTCTATGTCATTTGCAGGAAAATAGATGCCACTGGAACACATTGTATTAAGCAAGTTAAGCCAATTGCACAAAGACAAATACCATATTTGTTTCTCATTTGTGGGTCATAGATTCTTCTATAAAAAATATAAAACAAAATAAAAAACCGTGAATGTATACATGAGAATAAACTAGAAGTAGAATTGTCTAAGGCAGTGGTTCTCAACCAGTGTATCCTGACCCGTTTCAGGGTAAAATGATCTTTTCACAGAGGTCACATATCAGATATTCTGCATACCAAATATTTACATTATGATTTATAACAGTAGCAAAATTAAATTAATGAAGTAAAAATGAAAAATAGTTTTATGATTGTGGTGTGTGTGTGTGTGTGTGTGTGTGTGTGTGTGTGTGTGTACCACAGCATGAGGAATTGTATTAAAGGGTCAGCCTTAGGAAGGTTAAAGGCTACTGGTTTAGGGGGATGGAAAGAATCAATGAGATGTGTGAGAAAATGGACGAGGAGGGTAAAAGGCTCAGCCTATAACACACACATGTATTCGAGCTTCAAAAAGCACAACTACGAAGAAGAAAATGTTATCAAAAAAAGCAAAGGCTGAGCATAGGATTCTTGATTCACGGTCTCCCCATCACAGTAACAGCTCTGAGATGTGTGTTGTTCCAAGAATGAACAGACACTAACCTTGTAACCCATGACTTCAGACTCGTTGGCTAGGGGTCTGACTGGCTCCCAGTCTAGGGATACCTGGGAACCCTGTTGCTCCCACCGGAGGTTGCCAGGTGGCTCGCTAGGGGCTGCAAGATAAAAACACGAAAGTGAACCACCAGCCCGAAAAGCATTTCTTCATTTCAGTCCTGAGGATTCCTGTCTTCTGTGTGTCTGGTAGTTGGCTGGTGCCACAGGCTTCCCTCCAGCTGGAATCAGAGGAGGCGGTTTTGCTCCAGGAATGTCATTTTAATAGCGACTCCACTGAGCTTTTGAACTTGAATCCTTTTATCTCCCTTCTGTGTCAAAATCGCTTAGCCTTGTTTCACAGGATGATAACCTTTACAGACGGGAATGCGAAATTTTTTTGAGCTGGGTTTGGAATTCAGATCTGAGCGCTAAAGCAAGGCTCCCTTTTGACTCTGCTTATTATGCACCTCATGTGGCTTCAGATCTTGTGGGTTTCAAACAAACAAAAGCCCAGGTCACTTACGGTGCCTCTTTGTGGTGGTGCTCACTTCCCTGCTGGGTGGCCCATATCCGGCTCCATTGTAAGCCCTGACTGTGAGGTGATAGAGTGTGTCGCCTTCCAATCCCGTCAACATGACGAATGACTCATTCCCTCTGGTTCTGACTGTTTCTGCGGAGTCCTCGGGCTCCGTATCTTTCCAGTAACCAATCTGTCAACACATTATCACAAGACAAATAAATTTTAAAATTTCCCTGGGATTGTGACTGCCTGACATACTCATCCTATTTCCCTCCTGCTCCCCCCGTCCCCATCACCAATGTTGCTCGAGATCAAATCCCGGAAGAAATTGCCTCTGAACCCCTCAATTTACAGCCCTAAACTGTAGCGCCCCTAACTGCCTTTGTTTCCCTCTGAGTGTACTGTATTCTGGGACTGCTACAGATCCTAAAACACGATCTAGTGTTAAAGATGAATCAAGTCAAGATAGAAGAGCTTTTCCTCCCTCTGGTCAGCAGAACAATTTACCCGGAAACAATGGAGAAATTATCTGGAAAACAACCGTCTTGAAATACCAAAGAAGGTAAATTACAGCAACGTTTTATTAGTTAAACTAAGAGTAGTCAGAATACCCATGATACCTTGGAGTGGGTTAAATGAACTGAAATCATGCTAGGTATGAAAACGGGGCAGACTGCAGCTGTTGAGGGCTCAGTTTGCTTGAAAGAACATTTATCTTTCTCCAATGACGAAATTCTGGTCAAGTTTACCCCTTTTTACATTAGGTATGTTCTCCTGTGATGCTCTCCTTAAACCTTAACCTTTGTTAGTGGCCACTAAAGCAAAACAGGATATGGCTCAGCATGGCAGGGAAGGCATGGTAGCTGCTGTAGGCAGCATCCAGTCACATTGCCTCAGGTAGTTAGAAGGTAGAAAGAAAACAGAAATAAGGAAGAGCTATAAAACTTCAAGACCCCTCCTCAGTGACCTGCTTCCTCCAGTGAGAAGCCACCTCCTCGTAAAGGTCCCACAGTCCTCCTAACATTGCTGGGAACGGAGTGGTCACACAGAGGGGCTGTGAAGGAAATTTCATATTCAAACTTCAGCAGAGAATGCCTGCAGTTTTGTTTGTATACATGATGCTGCATAGTCATCCCACACCTTCCTTGTTACGCTGAGGCTTTTGATGACTGTTGACTGGGTCTTCCTGCGGCTGTCCTCCAGCATGTCTAATGGAGAGCCAACCTTTATATTTCTAAAGTTCTCTTTCAGTCCGGGCACTGACAGGCTTGGGTTTGGCCACTAGGAAGCAGGTGCATGTGGTATGAAGCCAGAAGCAAACAAAAGGCTGAGGCCTTGCCCTTTCTGGTTTTTTGCCAGCAAACAAAGACATGAAGGCATTTTTTCCTCCTTGTTCCCTCCCAGCAGCCTTAACACATGTCGTGTTGCCCAGTCCCTGGCTTGGTGGGACTCAAGAAGTAGGTACATTGCTTGGATTTTGCTAGTTCAAATCAGAGCAGACACAGTGAGCTTCTGGGCCCGGCAGTCACCACAGGGTCCTTGAGGTGAGTATGGTTTCTTACAACTTCAGCAGCCCCCTGATAGGGGCCTTAGCTTCTGACCTTGATGGCTTTCTTCCTGCCTTTAAAATCATCACCCTTGTCTTCTGTGGTTTTAGAGTTAGATCTTGAAAGCACACTGCATGTGCTGTCTCAATTTTGCTGTTTTCATACAATACACCTTGCATAAAAGAGAGTTATCAGTTCTTCACAATTGAGCCCTGGCTGACATATATGTAGAGACTTCTAATTTATATATAAAGGAGGGCTAGTAAAATGATCTCATCTTTTCAGGAGTCTTCCCACAGAACTGGAAGAGAATGCAGTCAAGTGAGTGAACTTCAGAAAAGTTGTTTTCTAAAATAGAAGTCCCCATTCTGTGTGTCACGCGCTGCTGGCCCCACTATTCCCTATTCCAAGGACGAGCTTCTCTTTCTTGGACTCTGAGAATATTTGAGCAGAAGAAAACGTCCAAGTTATTTTGAAGCTAAGAAGTTGGCTGAGAAGTTGCGAGATGAACAAACCCTGATTTCCCTTTTCTGGTGATGCATCTGATTTCCCGGCTTCTGTCTCAATGTCTCTTAACCACTTACATTATTTTAAATATAATTAAGTATATTTTGATATAGCTGAATGATTAAATTAAGCAAATTGCAGGTTTTCTAAAAAAATAAATTTTGGATTTCTAAAGATTGGATGTATGTTTAATATTTGGAATAACCATTATGAAATCAAACATCTCAAGTAAAATAACAAAAGCATGTGCTGTTAAATTCATTATGATGAGAAAAAATTCTGTCCACCTAAACCAACCCCTCACACTTTAGATTCCCCAGAGAGAAATCTAAAAATTCATTGAGATAGGCTCTCTCATTCAAACCCAATCTCAGTCATCCGGCCAACCTCTTCTGCTAGCTTGGTCGGATCCTGTCTCTGCCTTTCAGAACTGGAATTACAGATGGACACCACAGCCACCTGGCATAGCCTATGTTCTGGGGATCTGAATTCCAATCCATATTCTCGTGTGGCAGGTGCTCCAACCACTGAGGAACTCCTCAGTGCCACTAACTTTGGCTTTTGCTTAAAGTACTGCTGTGACTAGCTCTTTTTAGCATACCGTCCTAATTCCCTCGACTAAATCCCAGAAAAGGGATTATGACCTTAAAAGTTAGGACAAAATTAAACCTTCTAATACAAAAAAAAAAAAAAAAAAAAAATGCTCCATTACTTTTCAAAGAATTTGAACAAGTTTTTGTTTCCAACAGAAATGCATAAACATAAGACATTTTCCATATTGCTCCATGCTGAAGGCAGACCGTGGCTTAGAAGACAGAAGGTGTATAACTAAATCTTGCTTTTGGTGTGTGAGCTGCACGTGGGGCAGTTTCCTTAGCTTTTTTTAATGGTTTTGAATTTTATCATTTTGATCTTTAGCCTTTTGTCATTTAAAAATATTATTTCTTATTTCAAAAATAAGTGACATATGGTTTCATTAGTGTCAAGCAGAAATAACGATTTTGTTGTTGTTGTTGTTGTTGTTGTTGTTGTTTATTGTTTGAGATTTGAGGCTTTGTCCCAGTCTTTGGGTATTCTTTTGCTGTAAACATTCTACCTTCTTTGTAGTTGTGTTCACTAACCCAAATGCTTTTGTCCTTCACATCTGCAAAAACACACTTTTCTTGCACATTTACTCTGCATTCTGAGATTACTTGTTAGTTTTTTACTTTTGAAGCATCAGTTTATATACCTAGCAGTATTGGGCCTATGGACCTCTTAAGAACACTGGCTGTATTCCAGAGGACCCAGCTTCAATTTCCAGAACCTACATGGCAGTTTATAACCATTTTAAATTCTAGTTCTAGGGGATCTAATGCTCTCTTTTAGCTTTTCTGAGCACCAGGCACACATGTGACACACAGACATACATGCAGGCAAAACACCCATACACATGAAATAATAAAAAATTTTAAATTATTTAGTGGTATTAACTTCATATCTTACTGTTCCTAATGAGTATTCTACTTTGTTGATTTGGGTCCTGATTTTGAATGTGTTTTCTTCACATCCTGAGATGCTGTTTAGGTAGAGAGAAGACTGTTCTCCCTCATTTCATGAAAACTGAGAACCATGCGCCTAGTGTTTTCCTTCTGGGTAAGAGATTATTATCAATCTACCATCTATCTATCCTCTGTCTATGTAAGTCATCTTCCCTGTCATCTGTCGTCCATCTTTTGTGTATCATCTTTCTATATAACCTCTATCTATGATCTATCTTTCAACCTATCACCTGTCAATCAAATGTCTCATTTTGTGTCTATCATACATTTATTATGTATATATTCCTCAACCTATCACTTGTATATATTGTCTGTCACTGTTTATCTAATATATTTATCTATAATATATCTCTGTCATCTATTAAAAAGAACTTCTCATGCCAAACAGTAAGTGCTGGATACAGTCATACAGGTATCATTAAACAATCTGAACAGATGATATTTAGGGATATATGCATACACATAATCATATACATGCAATGACCATTAGTGAAAAACAGATCATAAATTTGAAGAAGAATATTGAAGGGTAAATGGGAGAGTTTGCAGAACGGAAAAGGAAGGGAGAAATGTTGTAATTATAATCTCAACTATAAAATAAACCCATTTATAAAAAATAAATATTTTTAAATTAAAGGAAGAACTTTACCAGTTCATTTTTTATTTCTTTAGATTTTTGTCATCCTATATAATTACCAGTGTATCTTGCCCAAGTGATCTTAAAGCAAAAAGGAATTCCATGGAGGATTTGAAGGCTTCTTTAATAGGGAGACTGCATCTCTGAACAGTACCCCTTAGATGGTTGGAGTGAACTGTGCAGGTCGATGCCAGATGCCTGGCTGCCAGCACAAGCCCCCACTCCTATTTTCCCTCCAACAAAGAAAAATCTCCTGCAGCCTGAGCTGAGACACAAAGCTCTGTGTGCCTGGGTGTCGTTTGTTTCAGTGAAGCAAAGATAAAGAAGAGGAAGGCCAGAGGCTATTACATTGCTTGCTTGAACCTAGAAAATAGAATTTTGAGAGTGGGTCATTGCACAAAGATGAAGGGAAAGGAAAACAGACCACGGTCTATGGCAGTTTTCCTTGATGCTGTTCGCTGCAATAGCAATGAGGCTGTTGTTTTCCTCAGGACTCCGTGTGCAGCGTATGGGGAATGAGGAAAAGCTTGGGTCTATGTAATTCCTGAAGATCCACTAGTGTTGCTCCATCCAACAGTTATGATTAATGAAAACTGAAGTTAGAAGGCAGATAATTCTCCGCCAATCTATCGATTGCTCACCAGCACCAGTGTTTACAAACACTCTAACCTTTTCTTGACCAGTGCTGGAACTGCCTCCTAGGTGCCTTTGGCTTCTGTAACACTCAACATCAGGATGCCTTCTGTCAAGAGGTGCAGAGTCCTGGACCAGCAAAACATGGTTCCCACAGCAGATGCATTTGTTTTACATGGCAAAGGCCAGCTTGCGTCAATTTCGTCTGTCTCCAGCTTCCTAATCGCTTGATGTTAGTATTGAGTATATTGTTAAATTGGCTCTTCAGGCCAAGAAGGGCTGGCGGGCAGTGTGACTAGATTACATGCATAAGAGTTGCTTTGTGCCCACAGGTAATTTTATCATAAAGGACACAATTTAAAGAATCAACTAAGATAAATAAACAATGGCTAGTTAAAGTTTGAATATTTATGAGGCAATAGAATAATGATTAGTGGATATGAAGTGCAGAAGTTGGAAATGTGACAGAAATACCAATGGAGTCACTTCCTGAATCAAATCTGACTTATCCTCCTGAGATGCTGCTTTTACTCTCTAAGAAGCAGTGAGAAGGGTTGGCTGTACATAAACTCGAATGTGTTCCTGATCTGTGTATTTCAGTACAGGCATTAGCTTTCTTTCATTCCGTCTTTATTGAATTTTATTTAGAACATTCTTTTTATCTTATTCTTATTTCATTTATTTACCTTGCATATATATACATCTGTGTGTGTATACGGGTGTTTGCGTGTGTGCGTGAATGTGTGTGTATGTGTGTGTGCGTGGCTTCACATGTGTGTGTGTATTTGTGCTCACACATGTGCTGTGGCCCACTCGTGACAGTCAGAGGACAACTTAAAGAAACCTTCCTTCCGCCATGTGGATTCTGGGAAACAAACTCAAATCATGAGGCTAGGTAGCAGACACTTTTACCTACTGTGTCTCTGGTTCTCTTTACTAATTTTTAAAAAGAGCCCAGTGAATAAGAAAATTCTGGAAATCTGGAAATATTTTATTATTTTTACTACTGTGCTTAAATATGCCTTGTGAGATGATCTACACACCCAAGAGTTTTTAAAATATATCTTAATGAAATGAAAGAAGAAAAGTTTTGACCTGAATGTTAATGTTTTAACTAGAAAATACTCATCTTGGAAGAATTATGCCCTTAAAACTCTGTGGTGTGATGTGCCCTTTCTATGATGCTTTGAGTGTCATCTTTGACAAGTATTTATTGGTAAAAGATCAAAAGTGAGAATCAGCAGCACTGTGGAGTATGATAAAGAACATTTTATACCAAGCAAACTGGAAAGAAGGGGACTGGAGTGGCAGGTGTAGGCTTTGATGACTTAGGAAACAAGTATAAAGAAAATGAATAGTCAGCGTCAAGTCCTGCCCAAGGTTTGTAATTTTTGAAATGTACCAGGTTAAGCTTAATTAAAGTGGGCAGAAGGGAGGAGGAGGGAGAGAAGAAGCAGGGAGATAAAGGTTATTGGTAAAATTAAGTGAGTTGCAGATCTGAGGGATGATTCAGAGATGCCCACAAGAGTAGAGCGGTCATGCAAACTCTATCCCAAACTCTATACTTTAGATGGGCTAAAGTATCCCAATGGGCTAAAATAGCCAAAGCTGATCAATAGTTTTTCTTGAGGAGCTGGAACTGCACCAGGACTGGTCTGGTATGTGGCTGTTTTGCTTGAGGGATCCCCTTCCTCTGGTCCCTCAGGCTCTAGTGAGAAAGATTTGGGCAGCCTTTCCAGCTGGAGGCATGTACCGGAAGGTGGCTGTAGAAAGACCCGCTGGAAACCGAAGGGACATTCAGAAGTGAAAGACAGAAACATTAAGACCCCAAAAGACAGTTAAGTTCTGCTGACCTATAAACAGCCCTTTCACAGCAGAGAGCTCCGGCCCCTGGGAAAGGAGAAAGGGAGAGGCCAGATAAGCTTTGAGCAAGCCATGTCAGGTTTCTGTCTTGAGTATGCTGGGTTTGAATTTCCTAAAACTAAAAATTATCTGCTCGGGTAAAGAAACAATCTAGTGAAGAGGAAGCCCACAGAGTGGGAGAGAAGCTTTACTAGCTATCCACTTGACAGAGGATTAATAAGAGTCAAAAAACAAACAAACAAACAAACAAAAACAAATGGCCCAGTCAAAAATGAGGCCTGGGACCTGAACAGAGAGTTCTTAGAAAAAGATATTAAAAAATGGCTAGAAAGCATCTTTTAAAAAATGTCCATCTCTCCGAGTAAATAAAACCACCTAGATTTTCATCTTAACCCAGTCAGAATGTCAAAGATAAACTACACAACCTACAACAAATGCTGAAGTGATTTGTTGTGAGGCACAGGGACCCCTGCTCGATCGGTGTTGGTGGGACTGTAACCTGGCCACTCAGGAAATCAGGGTGGCAAATTCTCAAAGAGCTAAAACTTAATTTACCATACAACTTAGTTTACCACTCCTTGCATGTGCTCAAAGGAATCTACATCCTGCTCCAGAGATGGTTGGTCGGCCATGTTCACTGCTGCTCTGTTCACAACAGCCAGAAAATGGGAACAACCTAAATGCCCTTCTACAGACAAATGGGTAATGCAAGTAGTCCATGTACACTATGGAAAGTGCATATGTTCTTCAACTCAGGAGTCCTCAGCAAGCAGAAAGCTAGTGTTCTAAAAATGTTTGTATTTCACGATTGTTTCATGTATAATTTTTAAAGACATTTATTTATCTCGGTGTTTATGTGCACATACATGAGCAGGTGGATGCATAGCAGCCGGAGAGTGCACTGGGCAGCCTCAAGCAAAATCCTTCCCTTTCTCCTTTGAGGCAGGGTCTCTTGAATCTATGTGTCCAGTTTTCTTGGCTTGGCCAGTAATCTTTTTTTTTCTGCCCAGCTTGGACCTGGGGGGGGGGGGGCGGTTACAGTCATGTAAGAGATGCCTGCCTTGTTACCTGGGTGTTGAATCTAAATGTTAAAGATTACACAATTGTTTTAACCACTGAGCCATCTCTCCACTTCCCTGCTTATTGTATTATGCTTGATGAAACAAAATATAACTGCTGAGATCCCCTTAGAAATAACAGAATTAAGTGGAGTTTGGTAGCATAAGCCTGTGATTCTAGTACTCAGTGGATGAAGCCAAGAGGATCAGAAATTCAAGATCATCCTTGGCTATATAGCAAGTTCAAGGTCAGCTTGTATTACATAAGACCCTGTCTCAAAAACAAACAAACAAACAAAAAAATAAAAACATAGTGTTAAGTCTAAGAGGAGATTCACAAATTCTTTTATTACTTATTTGACAAGTCTTTCAGGCAGAAAATGGAGTAGTCCCATAAATCACTTGGGATAAAGAATTTCCCCCATGTATCCCTAGGTGTAGCACAGGTGAAACAAAATCCACAGGAAAATGAGATTCACTATTGGTTGCTTTCTAAAAGAATTCAGTGGAATGTCTTTCAATAGGACCAGAACAGGTCAGGGTAAGAAGCCCGCACATATGTAGCAGATATGCAGCTTGGTCTTTATGTGGGTCCAAAACAACTGGAATGGGGGCTATCCCAAAAGCTGTTGCCTGTATGTGGGATATGTTCTCCTAGCTGGCTACCTTGTCTAGCCTCAGTGGGAGAGGAAGTGCCTAGCCTCACAGAGACTTGGAGTGCCAAGGTAGACAGACATCCAGGGGTAGTCACCTGTTCAGAGGAGAAGGGGAGGAAGTAAGGGGGAAGGATTGTGGGAGGGGGTGACTGGGAGGGGAGCAGCGAGCGGTATGTAAAGCGAATAAGTAAATAAATTTTTAAAAAATAAATAAAATTTTATTACTTTAAGGTTTTTATTTTTGGTCTTCTGATTTTGAAACAAAAACCCGACAACAACAACAATAACAACAACAACAAATCCAAAAAATGTTTTGTTTGCTGCACAATCTATGAAAATACCCAAAGAAGGAACCCTAACAATAATGGCATGAAAACCATTTGGTTTATATCAGAAGACACAGAAGTTCATCAAAAAAGAATTGGCATCTTCTCGTGGTCTAGTTTTTGCATTCTTATTTTTACATAGTTGTAATAAAAAACACAGAGAATCTGCAAAACAAAGACCACCCACACACCATATGGTAAAGGAAAACAGTCATTGTCTTAGCCCTTTGCAAAGGGCTTTGTTTCAGCTTCTTCTTCCCCTTAGCTTCTATCTGCAGTTCCATTTTTACTCCCTTTCCTGATAGACAAACTGAGTGCAATCTGCCTACCATACTTATTGTCAGACAGTACCAAGGACCATTTGTTTTCATCTTCTGCTCTGATGATTAGCGTCCAGATCATAAAATAAACAACAATAATCAGGTTGTTTCTCCCCTTAAGACATCTCTACCACAACCGATTTTATAAAGCACAGCACAATTGGTATCTTTTCAGGCAATCAATAAGCTGAAATGGCTTTAGTGACAAGTTTGAAATGAACTGCTAAGTGGCAGATTTCCTGGGAGCTTAAAAGTGAGCACACATTAAGTGCTGCACAAATCCACGGATAGGGTTTCTGGGGTAGCGATTCAGAGACCACTGTTAAATGTGGCAGATTGTCTCCTCTTCTCCTTTCCTCTCATACGTATCAAGAAACTAAGGCACTCAGCATCCGTCTCCCTTCCAAGAACTGGCATTATTACTTGCCTACTATTAAAATGATATTCGCTCTCTCTCTCTCTCTCTCTCTCTCTCTCTCTCTCTCTCTCTCAATATTTAAACTTCTCTTACAATTGGGAGGAGTAGAAATAGAGACTGTAATCTTGGCAATCATGGGAGATTTGGTTTCCTAGGCAAAAGGCATAATATTATTTTACAAGAATTATATCCACTGGAAATAATTCTCCTTTCTACTCTATCAAGCAAACCTTTTTTATTTAGGAAAATGGTGGAGAAGTGTATGCTCCTGCATACAGAAATGTAAACTTGGGGAGTCCCCTGGCAGATTTATTGTTACTATGTCTTGAAGATCAACATAATATAGAATCCTAGGATAATTATAGACATGAGAATTCTATTGTTACTGTGAGTTTTGTTCATATTAATTTCCCATAAACTTCCCCAGCATTAGACTGTGCTCTTTGAGGTGGGGACTGTGAGGATCTGGTCCTGCACTGCCCGTAGTGAAAGGATAGAAGAAACAAGCAGCTCAGTCTGCATTTCCATCATTCCTGACAACCTTCTTCCAGGTCCAGAGAAATCTGACCGAGATGATGTGACTTGGCGTGATCTCTTACTCTCCTTTCCTGCCAGGATGACATCTGCTTTGAATTTGCAGGCTCATAAAAGTTCTGATATGCTCTTGTAAGTGTGAGGGACACTGCTCTAGGATTCAGGAATTACCGTTCAGTGGACACTTGAATGCTGGTGAGTTCATATATTTAAGAAAGAATCTAATAATTTATTTGCCTGGGCCAGAGACAGACATGATATTCCAGATGGGAAGGCCATGGTTATTCATAAATCAGAGCTGTTCGATGATACAGCCCATTTCTAACTTTCAATCAAACTACATCTCACGAGCTGAAAATCTCTACGTATTTCTAGGATCATGTTTTCTAAATTTAGTCTTTATATTCATAAAATTTCAAACAACTTGAAAAGAACTAAAATTTTCATGAGTTGTTCTATGAGACCATCAAACTATTGTTAAGGAATGGATCTAAAATACAAAGAAAGGGATGATATTGCTACAGTGACCTCAAGTCTATTACTTGAAGAAAGTTTCCTGGGAGACTGGAAACTAGCTCTATTATGACCTTGTTTATCCATCTTTCTTTCTTTCTTTCTTTCTTTCTTTCTTTCTTTCTTTCTTTCTTTCTTTCTTTCTTTCTTCCTTCCTTCCTTCCTTCCTTCCTTCCTTCCTTCCTTCCTTCCTTCATTGTTTTCTTCCTTCTACAATTCTGCTTTCCTCCTTCTCCTCTTTCTTCTTTCTACATAAGCTAGCCTGGTATTCACTATGTAGACCAGGCTACCCTCAGAGTGATTAGTTAATTTAATAACAAAACCAATGATTTTAATTGGGATCACACAGTTAGTATATTTGAAAGAGTTGGGTTAACTACAAATAGAAATTAGCTCAAGTCAAAATGTTTGCTCTATTATTTCTTAAACCAATTAAGATATAATGGCAGAGTCCTCCTTGCACAAAACCACATATGAGTAGTGTATTGAGAGATGGTGTCAATGAAACTTAGAGTGATACCTTTATTGCTACTCTATACAGCTGTATCAGAGGAAAAATGACAAAACCAGATCATTAGCAAAAGAAGTTACCTGGCATGAGAATCAAGACCCCACTTTATGCCTTAACAAGGAACCAAAACACAAAAGCTAAACCAAAACTGAAGAAAGTGGAAATCACCTCACTTGCCAGATGGGGACTTGATTTATCTTTATATTTTGTTTTGTATTTGTGGTGGTTTGAATAGATATTCCCCACCTCTCTAGACTTGTGTGTTTGAATGCTTGGCCCATAAATAGTGGCACTATTAAGAAGTATGGCCTTAGCCGGGCAGTGGTGGCACACGCCTTTAATGCCAGCACTTGGGAGGCAGAGGCAGGCGGATTTCTGAGTTCGAGGCCAGCCTGGTCTACAGAGTGAGTTCCAGGACAGCCAGGGCTACACAGAGAAACCCTGTCTTGAAAAACCAAAAACCAAAAGCCAAAAACCAAAAACCAAAAACCAAAAAAAAAAGAAGTATGGCCTTATTGGAGGAAGTATCTTTCTCTCTCTCTCTCTCTCTCTCTCTCTCTCTCTCTCTCTCTCTCTCTCTCTCTCTGTGTGTGTGTGTGTGTGTGTGTGTGTATGGGGGGGGGGCTTTGAGGTCTCCTATGTTCAAATCCTACACAGTGGGGAGCATAGATTCTTGCTTCTGACTTCAGATCAGGATGTAGAACTTTGGCTCCTCCAGCATCATGTCTGCTTGCACACTGCTGTGCTTCCCACCATAATACTGGATTAAACCTCTAAATTAAATGTTTTCCTTTATGAGAGTTGCCATAGTCATGGTGTCTCTTTATAGCAAAGGAAACCCTAACTAAGACAGAAGTTGGTACCAGGGACTAGGGTATTGCTGTGATAGACCTAATCAAGCTTTTGTTTGGAGGAATGTGGATTTTGAAAATTTAGATTAGGAAAGCAGTGGACTGCTTTCAGTGGGACTTAATGAGCTGCAAGTAGGAATATGGAAGCCAGTGGTGCTGAGCGAGATTTAACTGTGGGGGCCTGGCTCGAGAAGTTTCAGAGGTGAATTTTAGTATGTTGCCTAGAGATTGTTTTTGTGGTATTTTGGTGAAAACACTTTTTGCCCTTATCTACCTTGTCTACCTGAGTCTAAGCTGAAAAGGTTTAGATTAATTACATTGTCAAAGAAAATATTAAAACAGCCTAATATAGGCTCTGTTCTTTGGCTTACTTTTATGAAGAGTATTTTGATGAAATAGAGGAAGCACACAAGGGGAAAAAACACAACAAAGTATGGTCCAAGGATTAAAGGGGCACCAGGAAGTGAAATGGAGCTAATTCCTATGTTCAAGGGGATAAAAAGATTAGAGATACTAAATAAAATTAAGGGAATGGTGACCTCGGAGCGAGAGTCCAACCAGCTAAGCGTCCATCTTGTGAAAGAAACTAAAGCAAAGCTTAGGTACAGGTGTGGTGCTACGCCTTTAATCCCAGCACTCAGGAGACAGAGGCATTCAGATCTCTGAGTTTAAGGCCAGCCAAGCTTAGGATGTGAAGGAAATATGAAGATGTAATTGAACAAGGGACCATGTTTCAGCTCCAGCTGCAGCTTTGGCCACATGGTTCTGGGTTTAGAGTTAAGGATAGAAGAAAGGGGTTATAGAATCTCCCTCTATGACTAAGGAAAGCTATTGAGCCCAGGTCTGTAGCAGGGTTGTCCCTGTATTGATGCCCAGAGATGCTGATGTGTGAAAGGGGTTATGGCATCTTTCTCTGCAACTAAGGAAAGCTGCTGAGGCCAGGAGTGTGGCATGGAGGCCTAGAGATAATGTCGTGTGAAGCTGTGAAGGTTAAGCCTGGGTTACCATGGAGACCCCAAGAGTTTAAAAATGCCAGAGCTATGGGGTACCTGCTGAGGAAAGATGCAAACTGGCAGTGAACCAGGCCAAAAGAAAGAAGTGTATTGAAGTCAACAAAGCTGAAAGGAACATTTTGAAATCAGACATGGAGATGTAGAGTTAGGAGTAGCTTAGGTGGTTTGCAGTCTGTCTTTGGTCCAATATTTCCTCACTGTGCTCCCTTCCCTGTGTTTTGTAATGGTAATGTATATCCTGTGCCAAGGTATATTGGAAATATGGGACCTGGTTTTAGATTTTTACTTTATAGGGGATTACAATTAAGAGATTACATGAATCTCAGAAGAGACTTTGAACTTTTAAACTTTGTTGAGACTGAGATAGACTAGGGACTTTTGAAGTTGGACAAAAATGCATTGTGCATTGTGTTATAACTACAAGCTTAGGAAGGCCAGTGAGTGGAGTTTGGTAGGATGGTCTCCATTGACTCATGTGATTGAATGTGTGGCTCATGAGGAGTGGCATTATTAGAAGGTGTGGCCTTGTTGGAGTATGTGTGTCATGGTGGAGGCTGGCTTTGAGGTCTCCTATGCTCAAGCTCTGCCCAGTGTGGAACTCAGTCTTCTGCTGCTGTCTGTTGATCAAGATGCAGAACTCTTAGCTCCTTCTCTAGCACCACATCTGCCTGCACACTGCCATGCTTCCTGCCATGATGATAACAGACTGACACTGTAAGCCAGCCCCAATTAAATGTTTTCATTTATAAGAGTTAACATGGTTATAGTGTGTCCTCACAGCATTGGAAACCATAACTAAGATGGTATTGGTTAGAGTCTCACTCTGACTGTGAACTCACAATATTTTACCTTAGTCCCTTGAGTGCTGGGTTGGGGACAGAAAGTACCACCGTGAATGGGTAGAATGTGAGCTTTACAAGGGTTCCTACCTTTGTCTATTTTACTTTCTGGTTTAGCATCAACACTGCACCAGACCATAGTAAATAAACTAGTAACTAAATAATGAATGAGACCAGACACAACATCCAGAATGTGAGACCAGTAGTGTCTGAGGCCAAAATTTACCTGTCAACTTGGGATTGCAATTTGAGTTAGGTGGCAATCAGGTTCATTTACAATCTGGGTCAGAGAGTTAGGGAAACAGAGGCCAGTGATGGTGCCTTGGCTGAGGAGGTGGAAAAGGTTATCAGAACTTATTGGTTTCATGTTAGTATTATTCCTTGAAGATCTTTACTAAGGGTAGTCTTTCTCAATTACTTATGAAAACAAGGAGAGAGCAATTACAAAGGTTCCAGAATCAAGTAAGTCACCAGGAAATTCAAGTTTGTTTATTGATCGAGGCATAGTTATTTACTAAAGCTGTCCATGCTGAACTCTGGGAGGAGATTACATATTTAATGGGACATGTTAAAGTCTGTGAACCTTTGAGTGCAGCTTTAGAAATAATTCCTTATTTGTCACGTCCCACCCATCAAATGTATTATGGGGAATTTTTAATATAAAAGTATGACCTTTGAGCTGCTGGCAAGTGTGGCTAAAATAGTTTCCTGGGTTAATTAGGCTTATGTTGGAATTTTTGATGTCAAAATGTGTTCAGATGTTGAGTCTTGTTCACGATAACTATTGATAGAAAGATCGGATAGTTTTGGCTCTCAGGAACATTGAAATACCATGGTGTTCTGACAGGAGCTTCAGATAATATCATACTGTGAAGAGGTGATGGTGGCATAGAGTCTGAAGGGAAGCCCGCCTTTCTAAATTCCTGTTACCAATCATTAATTGGAGAGCAGTAGTTTTATGGAGTTATTGAATGTCTGTATCTGAAATAGATGAATTGCCAGTGGAAGAGACACTGATTACTTATTAACAGACAACTTCTCAACCTCTCCACCCAAATTGGGTTTCTCTGTCTCCTCTGCCTAATCTCAAGCAGCCCCAGGCAAAGCCAACCATTTCCCTTCCAATGAGCATGTAGTCCGTTTTATTTGTGGTTTTTGTTTGTTTTGTTTTTTATCTCTGTCAAACTGATCTCCCGTACCAACCTCCTTCCTGGTTCTGTCTCTTTGGTGGAACTTTATAAAGTCTGAGCACAAAGCCCTTCTCTTTGCCTTTCCCTTCTAGTGCCTTAGATATTCCCTTCAGGTGTTCTGACTTAATGACATGGCTTTCAATGACACCTCTATGCCTTTAGTCCTGATCTCTCCATTAGACTATAAACTCCCCCGGCCTAAGTGAGCAATGTCCTTGTAGTTCTAACAGAAATCCCACCTTAATTCTAACAAAATAGAGCTCGTGGTTTCCTTCCTGCAAATCTGTTGTTTTCTCCCCCCGCCCCCTTTTGGGAAAATGGAACAATTTACTAACCTGGAAGTGCAGAAATAGTCATTTTCTCTCCTGTCACCAGACCCTGGCTGCTTTCTTTGAAACCCTCCACTTTGCATCACTTCTAAGAGGCCTCTGTCTAATCGCCACCAGGATGTGTGTCTCGGGACAGTAATCCCCTAATGCTTTCCTTGGTCTGTCTCCCCTTCCTTTTCCACTCTTCACATAAAAGTGCCAGCTCTTATTAAAACTGTGAATCTGACATTGTATCTTCCTGGCTTACTGACTTTTCTCACTGCTGCAATGAAACACCCAGGGGGAGCAGCCTTAAGGAAGGGAAGTTTATTTGGGCTCAGGGCTGGAGACCATGTCTGCCACTGTGAGAAAAGCTTGGCGGCAGGAGTGACAGGAGCATGAGGCTGCAGCTCACACTGCATCTACATCAGGATGCTGAGTAATGCTGGCTGCTTTGATCTTTTCATGTAGTTTACAAGCCCAGGCCATAGAGAGGTGCAGCTCCTGTTCCTGGTGGCTCCTCTGGAAATACCCACCCGTACACACTCAGAGCTCTGTTTTCTTGGAGATTCTGAATCTAGCCAAGTGGAGAGGAAGAACACCCACTTACTCCCCTCTGGAAGCCAGTCTGTTAACTTCCGCCGCATCTAGAGAGGAAGCTGGACTCAGCATGCACAGAACTAGACATGGACCACTGGGTAAAAGCCAGGCTGTGTAGAAGCATAAAAATGCCAGAGCCCCGCTTCTACTCCACTTCTCATTCAATGCACGCCCGTTTCCATGGACATCCTGCCTATGAGCCTTTCTGTTCTTTAAAGAACCGGGACCTTTTAACTTATTTTTTTTTAACTTAAAACAAAGATTTTATATATATAAAATTTCCCTTTTTCCAACTCCTCCCAGATACTCCCACGATGCTCCCCACTGAATTTCATTCTCATGCGCTTCTCTCTCTCTTTCTCTCTCTCTCTCTCTCTCTCTCTCTCTCTCTCTCTCTCTCTCTCTCCCATACACAAGCAAAAAGAAAATCAAAATAGAAACAAACAAATCCAATGAGACAAAAAATAACAGCCCCCCCCAAAATGTGCACAAAAAAACCTATAGAACAATTTTTGTTGGTATAAGATCTGCCCTTTAGTATGGAGAAAACGGATTTCCCGTCTCCTCAAAGGTATCAGCTACAAATGGCTTCCTGGCTAGGGGTGGGAGTTTGTATTCACTTCCTCTTCAGTGTGCTGGGATTTTAACCGTGGCCTTATCTCATTGACTTGGTCATTTGTATACATAATCTTTAAATTGATCTTCCTCCATTACAGTATAGCATTCATAAACCTAAGCTGTTATATATTCTTATTAAAACAATTGGAGGAGCCACCAAATACACTGTGGCTGCCATTTTCCAAGCAGATCTAGTAACTTGGAATTTTGCACACTGTAGGCAAAATTTGAATTGTGGCTAGAAAAGCAAACCTTTTTTTGCTTTTCTGCTACAGATACATACTAATACCAATTGTACTGATTTCACTAACAAGGCTCTTGTTTCAAACTCCTGTTTTGTTAACATGATCAGAATTCTAGCACTGGCAAACAAAGCTAGAGCATAACAGGGTCAGAATAGAGGAGATGGAGAAAAGATGACATATGTGTAATTGGTGAGTTTTTGTTAAAATTTTCAGCAGGAGCAATGTGTGTGAATAAGAGGAGAATAGTCTTAGGAGAACAGGGGTGCAATGGTTTTAAGGTAAGAAGAATACAGAAACGGGAAGATGGACATTCATACTCTTGTTACACCACAAGTTATGTTCAGTTGATTTGTAACTTCCCAGCAAGGAGACGGAAAGAATAAAAGTCATGGATGAATATGCTTTATTTAAAATTAACGCCATACTTGGTCACTGAGCTTAAGGGAATTTTCGTAATTAGTGACACATGAGGAAGACCCAAGTGTGTGTAGAGTCATCCCTGGACTTAGGTTCTATAAGAAAGAAGGCTGAGCAAGCCAGGAAGCAACAACACTGCCTCTGTGTCAGCTCCTGCCTCTCTCCAGGTTCCTGCCCTGTGTGAGCTCCTGTCCTGACTTCCTTTGATGATGAACAGTGATACAAATTATAAATCAAATAAACCTTTTCCTTCCCAACTCTCTTTGGTTATGGTCTTTCATCACAGCAAGTGTAACCCTCACTAAGACATACAGTTAGCCTGTGTGTAGGCATGTTAGGTCTGCATGCATGTATGCATGTGTATGTGAAGGCTTGTGGTATATACCAGAAATTACCCTCTATTACTTTCTCACCCTATACACTGAGACAGAATCTTTCGTGGAATCAGAACTTGCAGATTCATCTGGGGTCTCCTGTCTCTGCCTTGAGCTCCATAGCCACTCAGCGCTGGCATAGTTTATGGGAATATAGTCTTCATAGTTTGGCTGTGTTTTAACCATGGAGTCATCTTCCCAGCCCATACTTTCTCATTCTTAAACTTTATTTAATAATGGAAACCAGAATAAATGTTATTATGCTTATGGAGTCTCTCCTGTTTCCATTTTCAGAACTTGTGTTAGTTTAGTTTAAAAGTGCAGCCATAGTGTTGATCCTACTAGAATCTGTCTCACTTCTGTCAGGTTGTAATTGCTGAGGACATTCCATTTCCTGGCTGTAAAAACTTGCCATTCTGACTGAGACAGACTGAGCTCTGTGCTCTGACATGTCTGTGTCACACATAATCCTCACTTTCAGGCTTGACCAGCAAGACTCCACCTTCTCCCAGCACACTGCTCACCTCTGGCACACCTATGGAGATCTGGCATTTCAGCTTTCTGTGAATTTTTTATTGTGGGCATGGAAATCTCCCTGTTTCTCAGGGCTGGCATCCTGAGTAGGTGTGTGCCATTGTACTTGGTTTGAACTTGGTCTTTTCAAATGTTCAGCAGCATTTGGGTCAATGAACATTCTTGACCTCTTGAAATTTCTCTTCAGGCTCCTGAGTTTCTTCAGTTTTTCCCTCGTTGTGTGTTTGGTCAGACCCTTCTCTTTTATTGAGCTCAAGGTCATAGGATAGGGCTTAATTTCTATGTCTCCTCTTTATCAATGTACAGTGACGCGAACCAATAAACGTTTAAAACATCATTTATATACTAGTGATTTTTCAGAGTGATCAACTGCCAGTCCTTAATCTTCTAGGAATAAAGAAGACTGGAGATGCATTTTAATTTCTCAATGGGTTGCCTAGCATGATCCAGGCCCTGCTTTGATTCCAAGTACAGCACAAACAGAGTGTGGTGGTGCTTGCCTGTATCTCTTGCACTTCCGTGGAAGAAGGAAGATCAAGAGTTCAGTCATGCTTAGCGACTTAGTTGAGGCCAGTTGGTATACAAGCTCTTGTCTTAAACAACAGCAGGAGCAGCAACAACAACAACATAAAATAACAAGTTTCAACAGTAACAACTCAACAACAGCAGCAAGAAATAAAGACTTATAAAGCTTAACATCCAAAACAGAATTCTTGACTTCTCTGTGTTATTCACCCAGTGTGTTAGCTCTTAAAGCTCTAGGATTATCTTTAGTTTCTTTTCAGTAGCCCACTAATTCACTATTCAATTCTGTATTTCTTCCATTTGACATAAAGGTTCAGTTCTCATTAGTTCCAGAAAACGGCATCCTTGTTACCACCTGATTAAACCAACTTAACGCTGCTACTGTCTTCTTCTGGTGCTTTTCCCTCATGTTTGTTCTCTCCACTCTATACCAAGAGACTGTTAATACAAGGCAGATCTTCATATACCCACTTCATTGAAAATATTTTGGGGCTCTCCCTATACTTAAGCTAGAATACTCAAGCTCCTAGCTATCCCACAAGACTTCAGTGCATTTGCAAGCTAAAGATTAATTGATGACACTGAATTGATTTGGCATATTCATGATTATAAGGCTGTTACTTCTGTCTTAAAATAGTAAAGATAAGTAAATATCCATCCACAGTTTCCGAATTTGTCTAAAACTCCATTTTATTTTCTTCTCTATTTTTATACATTGGCTATAGAGAACAAAACAACTATTCAAAAGCAAAAATATTTGTTGGGAGAAGAGTGGCTCTTAACACAGAGCAAAGTTTCAAAGGAATTTGATTTTGTTGAAGCATCATCGAATCATCTGTTTAGCAAGACACAATGCCAACAAAACAGAAGGCCGATTTTCAATAATTCTGTTCATACCTCAAACCCCTGTGGCCGTCCGAGACTTTCCTTAACATATTTCCACACAACAAAAATCTCTGACACCGACACACTGGTCGCCGTGACGTCAGTGGGAGCAGCCGTGGGTTCTGTAGGAAGAGAAACAGAAGTGATAAGCCATGACTGCCCAAGGTTTCTCTGTCAGTCACTGCTCCATCATGTCTCAGTTGTTCATGCCTTTCTGACTGATGTTTGAATGATGTGAAGTTAGGAAAAAACACAAGATAAGAAGGTGAGCTGTTCAGGTTTCTGGATAAATTTTCACTGGAGTCTTACCAATAGCCAGTGACAAATCTAGAATGTTGAGTCTTTTATCCTTGAGTCAGGGAGGGCATTGCTAGAAAAGTGAATGGTCTGACTTAAGTTGTCTGGCAATCCAGTTTATCAACAAAGACAGTCATGTGGGATTGGTGGGTTTATTTGATTTTTGTTTGTTTGTTTACTTAATTGCTTTTGGGGCTAACTTATGGAAAGATCCTAGCTGTCCAGTTACAGAAAGATGGAGGACATGGCACGTACTCATGATGTAGTATTTTTCACCTTTAGGGAAGTTATGTCATTGTCAGTGAAATGGTTATAACCAGAGATGATTCTATAAAGTTAAATAAATTGGTCTCAGAAAGACAAATATCATGTTTTCCCTCATTTGTGAGTTCTGTACTCACAAAAACGTGAGATTATATTTGTGCTGATGCCATGAAAATTGAAGGAAAACTCTCTTGGAGATAATGGAGATGATAGGAAAGGGAGAAGGAGTTATGGAGGGAGACACAGAGAGCCAGATATGGGAGACGCCCAAAGTACGTGTGCTGGCAGGAAGGTGACCTGATATTGCACTGCATAATGGAACAAATGCAGTGGGTGCTTTGCCTTAAAAAAAAAAAAAAAAAAAAAAACTATACAATGTACGCATGTGTCCTGATAGTCTGTGTGGTTTCAGCTTTTCTATGTCAGAAGTAAACATTTATCAACACCACCAAACCCCTACTGGTATTTATCTACCTTGTGGCAAATTGTTTGGCTGCCATTTAACCCCAGTTTCTCAAATCTGTAGTATAGGAATACGAAAAACACCTTCAAAGCCAGGATAGGTGAAACACACCTGTGGTTCCCTATACTACAGAGGGTGAGCGGGAGGGTCACAAGTTTAAAGCCAGCCTGTTCTACATAGTGAGCACAAGACCATTCAAGGTTTCATAGCAAGAGTTATGAAATATAAATATATAAAATCAACAAACAAGGTAGTATGATATATACTTTAAGATTTAGTCCTACTTGCAATAATAATGCATCTTGAATTTTAGTGTTACAGTTAGCAAAATTCAATCACAAAAATATGATGGTGTTACTATATTTACATTATGTAGTCAAAGAGGGAGTCTAAACTTTATTAGTTGTTTTTGCCACAAAACTCCATTTCCATGATAATGGAAGAAGTGTGTTATGGATCCTGATATTTAAAAGGCATTCACTGACTTTTCTAACAGGTGCAGGCAGAGTAGAAAAGTCCCCGAGGTCTCAATGCTGCTGCTCAGAACATCTCCCCACGTGTTTCCGTGCTCACTGACCTTTCACACCATTTTTTATAATACACAATGTCTGACTGACATCCATCAAGAAGTGCATTTTCTTTGACACCACATGCTATATGAGCAAGGAAATATTTCTGGCTTTGACATGGCTGAATCATAAATATTGTCACAAACATGTGTTTGCTGAAATGGAAGTACGAAGGTTACAGATTAGGTCGAACAGTTCTGTACAGATTATTATATTTAAAAAATCCTATGCTATAAAAATTGGAAAGACTTTTGTAGTAACTTCAAAATAATCCCCACTCCCACACCCCTCCCACTGCCACCCGATTCAGGAAACCATACGACAAAGACACAGTTCTAAAGAACTCCTTTCAAGAGGCATTCTGAAAGGCCTGGGATAAGTATAACCGTTTTCTGAAATCTGTCTTTAGAGAAAGTAGTTACACATCTCTCTGGATGATTTTGAATATTACTGATTTACAGATAGCAGTCCCATGCCTAGGTTACAACTATGTAATCCCAACAATGGGGAAATAAAGTCTGCAGGATCAAAGCTCAAGGCTGAACACACAATGAGTTCCTAGACAGCATGGGATATAACAGACCCATGTCTAAACAAACACGCAAACAAACCCATTCCAAAAAATTTTATCCATTGCTGTGAAATAAGTCTACAGAAGACTTTTTCAAACATTTGTATTTGTAGTAGGCAGTAAACCTTATGTTACAATTCACATGCTAGGAGGAGGGACTGGAGAGCTAGCTTTTTGTGAAGTCCACGTACCACTTAAGGAGGATCTGAGCTTGGTTCTCAGTACCTAAGCCAGGTCATCCACAAGTCGCCATAACTCTAACCCCAGGACACACACACACACACACACACACACACACACACACACACACACACACACACGCACGTGCGCGCGGACGACAGAGAGAGAGAGAGAGAGAGAGAGAGAGAGAGAGAGAGAGAGAGAGAGAGAGAGAGAGAGAAGAGAGAGAGAGGGGAGGGGGGAGACTCATCCCTTACTCCCCTACAGACACACACGCATGAGCATGCGCGCGCGCTCACACACACACAGACACACACACACACACACTTGAAAATAAATTTTAAAAAATATTCCACATGCTGTAATTAAATCAATTCAAAAGTACTGTGGTAAATTTATTTGATTTACAAGTTGACAGTGATTCCTGCTTATCAGTTGTGGTTCCTCATTCTGACAACCTCTAAACATCCTTTCTATTTCCTTTGCTCAGTCTTGTGCTTCATACTACTTTATAATCTATTCTTCATCTCTTCATTTTTTCCCTAAAAAAGAAGAGCTTCTATCTCATTCTAGAAGCACCCCTGGCAGATTTGTAGCAGATTTGTTAAGCTGTTTAACAGGAGTTTAACTTCTCATTTCTGTTGTTAACGAAAGGGGACGCTGGCTGTTTAGAGGCGCACGTGACTGGATCGCGCAGGTTTGGGTAGGAGTCATTTCAGAGGAGCCACACTGGGCTGTCATTTGCCATTCTGCCACTGTGTCAGTTCTCAGAATGAATGCATTGCAGCGATTCACATGCCAAACACTGTCTATCCACTTTTATGTGATTGAGGCAATTACATCTTTGTCAGAGAAGACTGCAGAGGGATAAATAATTTCTGAAGCACAAAAACACATAGCTGCGTGGCAGCCTTCTATCGCTCTTTATCTCCAGAGAGAAGTTGTTTCCCCGTTAGCTTTCATGAGCACCAGCCACATTTAAGTATGTCTCAAATCGAAAATTAAATTTAAAAAGTAGGAGAATGAAAAGGACCATGAGATGGTTAGTCCTGGCTTCCTAAACAAGAACTTTAGTTTTACTGATAAGCTTTGAGGATTTTAGATTTAGGTCAGACTCCATCCTGAGTCCCAGATGCTTCCCCGGGGCTGTGGACCACAGTTGCATCACCTGAATAAGCATTGACAAACAGCCTTAAATCAGTTCACCTTTTAGATAAAAACAACATCTACAGTCCACCCATGTTGACTTGAGCCGGAATTTCAGCATGGGAAAAAGCATGGCCTCACCCAGGTCATTCCAAACTATGTACTGTTTAGAGTTGAACTGACAAAGTGTTTGTCTGCAGACAAGAATAACTGACTGGACAGCAGAATCTCTGGCTGGGATCTCCTGTCCTTCCTGGAAGTCCACTGCACCTGCATGAGAGAGCATTTCCATAGACAGACTTTGAGAAAATTGCTTACACCAGAAGTCAGGAGTACATGCTCAGCAGGCTTGTGGTATTCTAGCAAATTGATGTAAGCCAATGTGTCAATCTCATTTATTCTACAAAATTAAAATTTTCTAGATTTTTTTTTGGGGGGGGGAAATGTTGCTTCATTCAAACTTCTGCTTCCAAAAGTGTCTCTTCCCCACTTTAAATTTGTTAATGACTTGTTCTCATTTTCTCTTCTTTGCCTCATATGCATGTGTTTAGTGTGTATGCATCTGTGTAGTGTGTATGTATTGTGTAGTGTATATGTATGTAGGTGCCTATTTGTATGAGGGTCTGAGTTTGGTATCAGAAATTTGCGGCTATCATTTTTTAAGCTTACCATTTGAGGCAGAGACTCTCAGTCAAACCCAGAGCTTGCCCTGGCAGCCATCTTGCTCCAGGGACATTCTGCCTCTGTCCCCAGCGACTAGAATTACAGGCAAGCAGGAAGGGTGCCTGGCACACTCAGCATTTATGTGCTTTCTGGAGACTTGGACTCTGGTCTTCTCTGGTGGCAAGCCCTTTAACCTCTGAGCCATCTTCCCAGCCCATCACTCACAAGTTCTAAAGAGTCATTTTTGGAGGTAGAGAAGGGGATATAAAGGAAACAAATACAATTGGTTCTTTCACTGTTTAATTGCCTCCAAAGACTGAGAGAGGAATGGGAGAGTAAGCTTAAACATAACGGATAAAGGAAAGAACTCAGAGTAGTCATAATTGACTCTTTCTTTTAAAGACTTATTAATGTGTATGAGTGTTCTGTTTTCATGTACATCAGAAGAGGGAGTCTGTAATCCCATTACAGATGGTTGTAAGCCACCATGTTGTTGCTGGTAATTGAACTCAGACCTCTGGAAGAGCAGCCAATGTGCTTAACCACTGAGCCATCTCTCCAGCCCCAGTCATAGCTGACTCTTTAAGAAAAGGATTTACTAAGTTCCCAGACTTATTTCCGGTATGTATTAAATCACTCTGCAATACTATTATATATTATGTAATTACTTTTCGAAGAGTGGTAAGAGGACTATGAAAGCCATCACATCTGCCAAATTGTGGAAGCAGGGTTTGAATCCAGGCAGAAACTCTAGTTCCATGGTGCTGTTGGTACACTGGGCTATACACATTTGATGTCTGCCCTTGCTTTCCAAAAGGACTTCAGTTTTCTATGTGCATATGCTTTCGGCACATGTGATTAAATGTATGCATATGTCATGTGGATGGGTACGGAACCCTAAGTTGAGGGTGAACATTTTCCTGTATTCTGCTCCATGCTTTTCATTGTGTCATCATCTGTATGTGTAAGTACATGATGTGTGAGATTGTATTCATAGGGATATTGGAGGGCATCTGAGAACGGGTTCTCCCTTTCCACCTTGGGATTGGATATCAGACTGAGGTCACCAGGCTTGCTCTGAAAGTGACTTTATCTGCTGGCCATCTCATAGTACCATCCACATTACTTTCTGAGACAGGATTTTTACTGAATTTGAAGCTCACCAATTGGTTAGACTGGCTACCCAGTGAGCTCCAGGGATTCTCCTGTCTCTACATCCCCGGTGTGACCATTGTAGATACATGCCATCTTCACCTTTATTTGGATGCTGACAATCTGACCTCAGGTCCTCATGCACCTTATCAGTTGAGCCATTGTCTCTACCTCTTCCTCAGCTCTTGCTTTCTCTCACTGCCTCTTTACTACTAACCCCTTTCACGCTTTGATACTGGATCCTTACTTGAGCCCTCTACTTCTAGGTGTTGTCAGAAACCACAGAAAGCCAGGGACTGCCTACTGGACTCTGCCATAGGCAGATGCAATGGCCTTCATTTCTATTACATGGAATTCTTGGTAACTTTGAACCAAGTTGCACAGGGTTCCTGATAGGCTATGTCCTGATTATGCATTTTCCAAACTCACCCTTGTATATCACAAGATTTAAACAAAAACATAGACAACTTCTTTTACTCTTAACTTGAACTCAAGTAATTTGATGAAAGTTCAGGATCTTATTTGTGCAATTACACTATGCTCTATCTGTAGACAGAGACATGAAAAGCTCTCATTCTCTTGTTTAGGGTGTGATGTAGCCTGTGGATAGCTCCTCTGCTCCAGTCTGGCGATAGTATTGTTGCAGACACACTCATTGATAGATTTCAGAACCAGTTAGATTAAAATTGAGACCAGAATTACCATGTTTATGAATTTAGATGATATATATGTGTTAAGTGACACAGCAGCTGGACTCTTCCTAGTGATTTGGGAGGATGTGCTTGTAATATTGATTGTCCATCTGACTTCCCAGGAGGGGCAGCAGCAGCATTAATCAAAGGGGAGTCTAATAAACTTGGTGGAGGAAGGGTTATGGTTTCATTAGTTAAAAATTCAGTCAAAGACAGCTGCCGTTGAACGTTTATAGTCACTGATCCAAATGGATCACCCAGGACAGACAGGCGATTATTCCTGTATTTCATAACTAATATGCCAATTTATTAATTTCTGACTTCACATAAATCCCACCAAACTCAGTTTCAGCTAAGAGCTGATCTGGAGAATGCCACCCTGTGAACACTGGACTTTCATTTGAGCCCTGGTTGCCCTGTTTTTAAGGGATAGCTGCAATTCATTTTCTTCAAATGAGGAAAGACTTTTGTTTGTTTTTTTGGTTTTTTGAGACAGGGTTTCTCTGTGTAGCCCTGGCTGTCCTGGAACTCACTCTGTAGACCAGGCTGGCCTCGAACTCAGAAATCCACCTGTCTCTGCCTCCCAAGTGCTGGGATTAAAGGCGTGCGCCACCACTGCCCGGCCGAGGAAAGACTTTTGGACTTTAATAAAAATGAGAGCCATAAAACTCACCTGAAGAGGCAGAAGCCCCAAATATTAGAAAAAACAAAAGTGTAACATTACAAATAAATAAATCCACTAATCTGTGATAATGGCATGTAATATATTCCTTTTTATCTAATGCATCTAATTGAATGCTTGGGTTTTTCTTACCTAGACTTTGAGTAATAAGAATCTGAGAGAACAAATAGATATGTGTTGAATTATGAAATATTTCCAAAATACAAAAGAAAGTGTGAATCATTGATTTAATAATTTCATCTTACACAGAAATCACTTTAAAGGCAGTTTTACTGAGCTTTTGGCTATTATTTGTCATTATTTTAATTTAAAACCTTTTAAAATTGTGTGTATATAGGTATTTTTTAGTGGAGGTTTGTACATCTGAGTGCAACACCCAAGGAGACCAGAGAACATGTTATGTCCTCCAAACCTGGACTTACATGAAGTTGTCAGCTATCTGATGAGGGTTTGATCTGAGACACAAGCTAGGGTCCTCTGCAAGAATAGTCCATGCTCCTAACTGCTGAGCCATCTCTCCATCCTGCCAGGAATTGTTAAAAGGTGAGGCTGGCCTCCAACCTTCAATCCACCTGCCTCCAGTTCTTGAAGTATAGGCATGTCCAGCCTCCCCCAACTTTGCTATGCATTTTAATATCAACAACATCAGAACTCTGCAATTGTTTGAAAAATATGGGTTTGCTTTTAAAATAAGATTGTCTCATAGCTTAAAGATCAATAGTGGAACTAGGGTTAAGGATACACAACTCTTCCTTGGTTTCAGTGTTGGAAAAATGATTTATATATAAGATACTTGTGGAAATCTTGGCAAGCAAATTGATCTCCAGGCTCATGTCAGTGACCACTTAGCACCATCTGAACCCTGATACTTCTGCTACAAAAATATTGAAAGCTTCCAAAGGCTCAAGGGTGTTAACAGAAGAATCATCTTGAACATCTCTGGTTGTACTTGAGAGAAACAGTTAACCTCCAAAGTGTGAGAGTAAATTCAAGCCCTAAATAATTTACATAATAGCAATAAAAGTGATTCCTTTTAATAGGTCAAATATGGGTGAAGCTTTGATTTCAATGATGTAATTCTCATATGCACTCCTGTTGGCTCTCTTGAGAGAAAAGCGAAAGAGAATGAGGGTTTGAGGAATGCACACACCCACATATGGATACTTAGCTTTTACTTTTGATAGTCTCACTACAGAGCCCAGGCAAGCTTTGAATTCATGATTCTCCTGGCCTAGAGTCTTGATTGGTCTTTGAAATGGTCACTCCTGCTCAAATAAAGCCATTTGCCAAGTGACTAAAATGCAGCACAATTTCTCCTTTTGATTACATAATAAATGTTGACCCGTCATTAATGTCTCTTTGCAATAATTATTTAAAAGACTACTTCAGAATAGAGAGCAAATAGATAGAAATTTCACTTTAGCATTATGAGCTTTCCAGAAGTGCTCTACTTCAAAACCTTCACTGTTAAGTAAAAGAACATTACTTAGGATCACATAGTGTGACTGCAGATGAAGCTAGCTGGCTCTTCCAGTCCTCTGTTCTGCTCTTTTTTGACTGATGTGATTTAAAGATGCAAAGTATCATACTTAACAAAAATTTAATTTGTGATAAAATTTAGATCTTGCAGTCTGAGCAGAGTTAGATTGTACATATATTGCACAACTGGTATCTTTCATAGTTTCATTGACAAATAAAGAATTATAGTGAAATACTTTATTGCAACAATCTCAGTGTCTTTGAAAGGAAATATGAATGTTTTCTGTCTAACTTGAAAGAGAAAGCTCCAAAGGCAAGCCATTTCAAGTTTAACGATGCATAGCCCCAAAAACATTAAAAGTAAGAAAGGAAGAAAGGAAGGAAGGAAGAAAGAAAGAAAAAAGAAAAGAAAAAAGGAATGTAGAAGACTGCTATAGTTTAATTTCAAAGCTAACATCAAAAATGTATAAAATTATGTTATAAAAGGCAATCCTGGCACTACCTACAATGCATGTTTTCAAATTTCTGTGACTCTCTGGGAGCTCTGCTGCCATGCGCTTGGTAATTACTTTAAAGAAAAATTAAAACAACAGTGCTGTGTACTTTCTGGTAAGATACACACTACCAAACAACTGTTTGGAGTGAAAAATCATATGTGACATCTTTACTGTCCATATTCCCAGTGAGACAGTACAGGGAAAAACATATGTTTAAAAGGAAAAGATTTGGTTTTCATTTTTATTAGTTGTAGACTTATATATAGATGTGTAGGTATATGTGCTTGAGTTCAGTGCCGAAGAGACCAGAAGAAAGCATCAGATCCCTTGGAGCTAGAGCTGGGGTTACAGGTGGTTGTGAGCTATCAGAGGTGGGCCTTCTGTAAAAGCAGGATGCTCTCTTAAACTGCTGAGCCATTTCTCCAGGCCCAAAGCATGTACTGTTATTCTTATACTACAGGGGACGTGGGTGGGAAGCTCAGTGGTATCACTTACTGTCTATTCTACAAGCCTGTCTTTAGTAATATGGATCTGGGTCTGCTTCTCAGGCTCCCTAAGACTGGGTCTTCTGAAAGTAGACTTGGGCTTGAAATTATTATCTCAAACTCATTTTAAATGGTTAAACTACATAAGTTCCTCTTTCCCTCCTCCCTCTCCCTCCCTCCACCCTCTCCCTCCCTATCCCTCCCCATCCCCCTCTGCCTTACCCCCTCGCCTTCTCCCTTACCTCCCTCATACACACACACACACACACACACACACACACACACACACACACACACACACACACACACACATAGCATGGTCGTATCTAACAACCTGAAGCAGTGAGTACATGAAAATCTTAGTGGAACTCCTATAGTTTATTACTTGATTCTACACCTTCCTAGCTGTTCTTCCCTTAGGATAAAGTTTTGCTCAGCCTCACAGCTTGGTTCTGAATTACAAAGATGCATGGCAGCTTTTATTTGAAAGTGTAGCTTATATAAATCAAGCGCTACCTTTGTTTTTCTACACTCAAATGACCTTACTTATTTCTTCCCATGAAGCTCCCAGCAGCAATTCTTGTGAGCTATTTAGGTGAGCATGAATGAAGCACCAGGCTCAGTTAATGTTGACCTTGCTTATTTGAAAGGTCAAACAGTTGTTGCCTTTGTGCAGTATTTTACTTTGAATTATTCTTATTTTTTTACTTAGCATCGCTGTTGAAATCTCCATGTGAATAGGAGAAGGGGGAAAGCTAAGATCTCCCTCCTGCTCTCTCTTAGAAGATTGCCCTTTTATATTTAAGCTTAAAGAGACTCAGGATCTTGGTAGCAGATGTTGGTTGGGTTTGTGGTTTAGTTACCGTACCTACAGAGAACTGCAGGTTTTCAGTTCATTCTTTTGGAAGGTGAGCATACTTACTCTCTAGATTCTACTCCAGGTAGGTATGTAAGAAGAGACTGAGCTCATGCATGTGATGACAACATGCTATAGAAAAAAAAATCAAGGCTTAATGGAGAGCTGCGCGTTTAATTCTTGAGATTTAATTAAGAGATGCTTAACTTTTGGCAGGCTCCTTTGCTTCTCTGCTCTTCAGTTTCTCTTTCTCTTTAGTTCCATTTGTTCAAGAAGGTGACAAAGATCTGAAGGTATGGGGACAAATTCCTCACTGTCTCTGAGCTGTGTTTGAGACGTCTTTATTGGAAATGTTTATTGGTTATGTCAATGGAATCTTCATTTAGATTCATTAAACACACACACACACACACACACACACACACACACACACACACACACACACACACACACACGTTAAAGTATCCAGAGAAAATAGCATACTCTATAGATTACTGATGTTATCCACTTAATGGAACATGCTGGTCATTTATTATTGGTGAACAAAGAACATAAATCAACATATGCAGACTACGTTTTTAAAAAGATAAATTTGAGAAAATTCTCATAAGCTGCATCTAGCAAGTCTAATGGGATTATGAGTGAGATTTTCGATCTTTGTCTAACTGGTATTTTCCAAAACATGCACACAAGGTCTCATTAAAAGACAAAATACAATATTGACAAATAAAAGGGATGGGTAAAGACACTGACCTCCCTCAGCTGAACAGATGACTACAATCTGGCTGAAAGGTCCATCACCTTTATTATTATAAACACCAACTTTGACCTCAAAGGGTGTGAGAGGGGGGACACTTTCATCCCGGTAAATGAACTTTGAAGCATCAGAAGACGTAACCATTTTCTCCTTCCAGCCACGAGTTCCATTGGGTCTGAATGCCACTATGTAGCCGAAGCCTTCCCCATTCTGAAACTCTTCTGACACTGGCTAAAGAAGGATAACACAGTTAATAGTCCACAAAACAACTGGCTGAGAAACCCTTTCCTCTTAATGCTTAGCTTTGCAAAGTTACGGAGAACTATGGAAAAGAGACTCAAAACTTTATCATAGGCTGAAAAGTAAGACAGCGCATGTACTTCGGCTTTAGAGATACAAGATAAAAAATAGAATTATATCTGTTGGTATCTAAGGAAACACACAAAAGTATTGAAAACTCATGAAGTGAAATAAATGTACTCCAATTAGTCATGTGTATGAGCTGAAGATCTGTGGACTCTATTATAGAACCGAGCATGCTAGAGAGAGCTGTCATGATTGGGATGCAAGGCTGGCATCTCTAGATAATGCTTTGCAGAGCAGTCTGCAGGTTAAATCAAAAAGAGGTTAATGCAGGACCTATCTCCAGTGTTATTTTCTTCAGAATCTGAGTATTCCAGAAACAAGCATCCACCCTGGACTGTCATCTTTTTTGAAGCTTCTCATGCTACACATGGCTTACATTTAAATTTACTTAAACTCTTCAACTGCGTATTACAGATGGGAGAAAATGTATTGACAAGCCAATGGAGTGAAGGCACCAGCCACTGAGCAGCAGAGTGTACAATGCATTGTAGATAGCCAGAAATTATGTGGTAAGTAATATTTTTCTTAGCTTGAATTCTAATTTATAGAAAAAACTATGTTCTGAGTAAAGGAAGAGGCAGAGTCTAATAACTGAAGTTCTTAGAAGAGGATTGGCAGAGGTTAGATGCATGGAAATAAGCACCCTGGCAGAAATACAGAAGCAAGACACAGTTTTACTTACGAAGCGACTGGGCCTGGGGTAAGGGTGGGAGGGATTTACCTGGGCCAGACCATCTGAGCAGCAGATCCTCATACTGCTTCTTCATTCAAACAGAAGCATCTCGTCTGATTCCAGGGCATGTTCTCTGCGCGCGGTCTTAGTTTCTAAGCAAACAACCTATTCTGATACTTTTAAAGATATTATTTTTTACCTCCCAGGCAATGACCAACTCATGCCTTCTTCCACTTCTTCCACTCACGTTGCTGGGTGCCGTCTTCGGAACTGTGGATACAAACACATGGAGGCTGAAGAGAATGAATACATGTATAATTTCCTTCACCTCGGCCCATTAGCACCCTACTTACATTTGGTAGAATTCACAAATGAGACAAATATTTGCATTAAGTTAGATTTATCATATTAATATTGAGGCAAAATATAGGATAGATACCTTGCTTTCTGGGACAGCTTGCTGATATATATATATATATATATATATATATATATATATATATATATATATATATACATATATATATAATATATAAAATCTTACATCACTTGATATCTATAATGTCTACTATATATTGTATATTTACTTGATATTTATAATATATAATACAAATAAATCATAGCTAACACCAGAGCTAAGGCTATTTACCAATTATTGAGTAAATTTCACCCTTTAAACGACTCCTTCTTCTTCTCTTTGCCACTGTTTACTGTTTTGTTTCTTCTTATCATCCTTGCATCTAGAAAGGTTCTGGGAAAATCTCCAGGTCCATAGCATTATTATCTAATGAGCTCCAGTTTAAGGAAAACATACCCATAATACTACTGTGTGAGAATGTACTTAACTGAATAAGCATTAAAAACAACTGTCAATATCAATCTTTCCGCCACTGCAAATACAGACTCACTCAGCACAAGTTCTACAAATGAATAATGATTAAAAGAATAAATGTGTCAGAGGAATAAATTTTCCCTTCACTGCACCAAACTACAAAATCTACAGTTCAATGAGAATATTTTCAAATGAAGGGCTGCTAAATGAAGAAAACTATTAAAAGAAATCATTTCCAGGCCTGTATTGGCAATTTTACACATCAGTCTTGCCTTTGTATTCCAGCATATATTTAATATAATATTGATATGCACATAAACAATGAATCTACTGATACACATTACTTGTTGGAATGAAAAGCTATTAATTACTAATATATATTTTGTACAACATTTTATATACTATGAAAAACCTGAAGCCCAATATTTTATAGTGCTGGAAAGGTAAAATAAAGAATTCATGTACCAGAGGAGTAGGGAAGGAAAAAGCCTGTGAATACATAATGATCTACACTAAAATCAATTACCTTGGTGCAACCAGATTCCAATGTAAATGCCCTTGGGCTCTGTCTCCTAGGACATAATTCTTCTCTTGTTCAAGTACTTGCAAACATTACTAGTACCAGACTATACAAAATTCAGCAGCTGTCCATGATTTTCTTTGACAGCCACATGCATTCTGTAGGCTATTCATCTATAGAGTTCATTGCCATGGATTCCCTCAAAAGTATCTGAAATTTGCTTTTACCTTCATACAAGAGTATACAAAGGATTCAATGAAGAAGAAAAGAAAGTATTCAAACAATAGTTAATATGTCCTAGTTAGTACAAAAAGCAAGGAAAGCACTTATTAACATACATTTTTAAAAGCTTGTATTGAATTTTTTCTTTGACAGTTTCATACATGTATGTGGTTCATTGTAATTATTATAATCTCATACACTCTGGTTTGCTGTCTACTCCTCCTAATCCTTCTTTTTAAATATTATTTTTGCTTTCAGAGATTCACTGAGTTTAGACAGGATCATTTTTGTGATAATGGATTTAGAACTGTCAGTTGAAGAATGGTGTGTTCCTCAGTGGGCAAACAGGTCATTGGGAATAATTATTGCTACTATTAAAACCTGAGACATACCTATATGCTGTAGTACTTTTCCTAAGACAATCTGCGTGACATTGACTGTGATTCTAATTTTCCTAAGACAATCTGTGTGACAATGACTGTTGTAGACAATAGTATATGTGAGGCTTACAGTAGGATTACTGGTAACATGATATATGCCTGTGCTGGTTAGTTTCGTGTCTCTTCCATACAAGCTAGCACTATCTGAGAAGCAGATACTCAATTGAAAAAAATGCCTCCATCAGGTTGACCTGTAGGCAATCTTGAATACTGATTGATATGGGGGAGGGGAAGCCCACTATGGGTGCGCCAATCCTGCCTTGTCTAAGAAAGCAAGCTGAGCAAACCAAGGGAGAAATCTAGTGAGCAACATTCTTCCCATGGCTTCTGTTTTAGTTTCTAACTTCCATTCATGATGGACTGCAAGTATAAATTGAGATTAACCCTTTCCTTTATAAGTTGATTTTGTTTTTGGTGTTTTATCACAAGAGTAGAGAGAAACCAAAAGAATTCCCAAGTATCCTGTTCCTGACTAATTTTAGAGTTCTGAGTATCATGACCATCAGTGAATGGCCACTTAAAGAAATAGCAAATTTCATACAGTTTGTTAATACACAGGCATTGTGGTTTCTATTAAGACATTTGCTTAATTGAAAAGTGAATACACTATTACTGATGTCATGTTGTGCTTGCAGATAGGAGCCTAGCATAGCTGTCCTCTGAAAGGCCCTACCAGCAGCTGACTGAGACAGATGCAAATACTTATAGATAACCATTGGACTATGGTCAGGGACCCCTATGGAAGAGTTAGGAGAAGGAATGAAGATGCTGAAGGGAATGGCAAACCCATAAGACCAACAGTATCAAGTAATCCAGATACCTGGAAGCTCCCAGAACTAAGCTACCAACCAAAGAGCATACATGAGCTGGTCCATGGCCCCCAACACATATGTAGCAGAGGACTGCCTTGTCTGGCTTCAGTGGGAGAGGATGAGCCTAATCCTATAGAGACTTGATGCCCTAGGGAAGGGGAATTTGGGGAGGGGATGAGGTGAGATTGGGTGGGTAGGTGAGGGGTGTGGGTGAATGGGTCAAGGAATACCCTCTCAGAGGCAAAGGATGGGATAAAGAATTCTGGGAGGGGGGACCCAGAAGGAGGGCAACATTTGGATAATAAATAAATAAAATAATTTAACAAAAAGAAGAAAAAAGAAAGTGAAAACATACATGTTAAGTTCACGCTTTATATTTATCCCTAACTATATGTATCTAAATAACAACACAACTGAATAACACTGTTTTAATATTTTTAGGGTCAATTCTTTGTCTATATCATTGATCTAATTTTATATCTGGAACTTATATTTTCAAATTCTCTTCTTTGAAGATAAAATCACTAAGAACTCATATTTCCATGCAAAGTCTCAACATGAGAAGATCCTTCTCTGTTTTGTTCAGTCCTTACAATCATGGGCTGCTCAGAGCCTCTGGGCAGGTATTGTCCAATGAGCTATTAGCTCCAAAGTGAGCCTCTCTTGAAATCCACTGAAATCTAAGGTGTAGAATTCAATACAAAAAAAACTATAAAGTTGAAGGCCCTGAAAATCTGGAAGGAGCACTGTATAGGCTATTTATGGTTTAGTTTTTAGAAAACATATTCAAGTTTTTCAGAAATTTTAACTTTCTGAGAAAAAAAAATGTTTAAAAAGCAACAGATATTGCCCCTAGTAAAGAGGCTAGAAACATGGCTTGGCACTCACATGACAAACTTCCAAATATCTATAAATCCAGGTACAGGAGATCTATTGCCCTCTTCTGGCCTCCACAAGCATTAGACTCAAAAGGGGAGCACAGATATGCATGTGAAATTAAATGAACATAAAGGGGACTACTTCGACCTCAAGCCCCAGCTATACCCCTCCTGTGTGTATACCCAAAAGATGCTCCACAGGGCACTTGCTTAATTATGTTCATAGCAGCTTTATCTGTAATAGCCAGAAACTAGAAACAAGCAAACAAATGTCAGCTGAAAAATGGATAAAGAAAATGTGATACATCTACATAATATAATACTACTCAACTATTTAAAACAAAAATATCATGAAATGCACAGGCAAATGGATGGAACTTGAGAATAACATCCTGAGTGAGGTAACCCAGAGCTAGGAAGACATGTATGGTATGTGCACACTTGTAAGTGCACATTAGCCATAAAGTACAATATAACCATGCTACAATCTACAGACCCAAAGAAACTGGGTAATAAGGAAGGCCCAAGGGAGGGTGTGGGAATCTCACTCAGAAGGGAAACCGAATAGTCATGGGAGGTGGATGGAGAGAGGGAACTAAGTGAGAGAGGTGGTAAGAGGGGGGGGGACTAGGGATGGCAATCAGGTGTGGGGGGAGTGGGAGAGGGTTGGAAGTGAAAATGGAAATGGGGGACATTTCTAGTTGACTAGCTGGAGGCCTGGGACAGGGGGCGATACAGGGAGTTTATTATGGGGGTGACTCAATCTGCTATTCTTATCAGAGGGGGATATATAGACTGAAGTAGCCAGGATTTCCAGAGGAGGGAGGGGAGCTTCAATCCACCCACAAAACCTTCAACCCAAAATCTGTCTTGCCTACATGATGTGCAGAGATAAAGATGGAGCAGAGACTGAGAGACCAACCAACCAATGACTGCTCCAACTCAAGACTAATTAACCTGGGACCATAGAGGCTCAAAGTGCCTGAGCCACCAAGCAGGGAGCATACAGGGACTGGACCTAGGCCTTCTACACATTATAGCAGATGTGCAGCTTGATCTTCATGTGGGTCCCATAATAAGTGGAGTGGAGGCTGTCTCAGACTCTGTTGCCTGCCATTGGATACTCTTCCCTGTACCTGCACTGCCTGGGTGGGCCTCAGTGGGAGAGGATGTACCTAGTCCTGCTGGAACTAGATGCCCCAGTATAAGGTGGTACCCAAAGGGGATTTCTTCTCTGAGAGCAATGGGAGAAGGATATGTAAGGGTGGGACTGGGAGGAGAGAAGTGGGCTGCAATAGGGATATAAAGTGAATTAAAAAAAATTATTGGAAGAAAAATGGCGAAAATTTGAGGTTTCCAGAGATTGTGAAAGCAAAATAAATTTTTTTCTAAATTAACACATTGATGTAAGAGTAATTTCTAAGTTGAATTATTCCATCAATAACCTATGTTTGGCAAGCTATACTTTGAAATTGAGCTGGTCACCAGGACATTTTGAGACAAGTTAACCTGTAGTCAATAGTAAATGTAAAGAACTAAGATCTTCTTTGTAAATGTAGTAAATAGTCAATGCAAAGAACTAAGATCTTCTTTGTTTCACTCTCTCTTTATTTTTAATGAGAAATACATAGCACCAGAAAAGGCTGATGACCAACAGGGTTTTGATAATGCATATGTGTGGATTTTGAAAAGCCTATTAGATACAATAGACAGAACTGGCAGGTCTTAAGAGCTGCAGCCCAGGCTGGTGCTTTGCTGTTGAGCTCAAAGGCTGCACTCTCTAATTCTGCATGGCTTACATTTCTTAATAATATGCAGATAAGGTGGCTTGTATGGCCATGCATTTGCTTGTTCAAGTTGGTGACACATGGTCATTATCTCTGCTGTACCATGGTAGAGCTTGCTGATTTTAATTATATCTCTTTGTTTATAATACGTTATGACATAAAACATTTGAGTTAATCTCCCAGAGCTTTTCTGGTATGAAGGTTTTATAATTCTTGTTAGAAGCATAAAATTCATAAAATTAAAGTCTTATAAATGCTTTCAGAGAAATAGATATTTTTAAAATCAAATATATTATTTTCAGTGTAATTAGTGAGAACCTGGTTTAGAATTTAGCATCGAGGCAGTTTTCTCCCTTCAGCTACTGATAAATGTCATGAACATGTTAACTCGTGGTCAAGCTTATAGTCGTGCTGAGCAGTTAAACCCCACGCCCCTGCACTTATTTCTGAGTAATCACTCTTTATGCACAGGTGATCTAGTTGAGACTTTATATACAAGTTACAAGTACTTAGCTATTTCAGGTTTTATCTGGCATGTTGGAATGTGAGCTATTCTCTCTTTTTTCTTATATATTGGGATCAACCTTATAAGTATCTGGAATGGCCTAAGTAGAAAGTATTGCCTTAGTATTACCAGGTTCTTGGTAAATAGCAAAGTTTGAATAACACATTACACTTAACCACCACAGCTTAATTAAAAACTAAACAAAAGAAAATGCATGATCATTTAACAACATTTTTTTCTTCTTGAAAGTGTCCAATTTCTCTTACACTATTTACATGGCTCATTAAATAATAGAGCTTTGCCAGAGAGCATGAGAAGTCTTTGTAATTAAGAAGCTGAGTGCTTATCCCAGTAGCTGGTGAGAATCAAACATGCAGGCAAGTGGCGAGGGAGGGGAATTGGCTATACAGAAAAGATGAGCGTGGAGGGACACTTCAACATTTTTTTCTAATAGAGTTGAAGTCTACTCTACACAAATATTCTCAATACTAATTATCAAATAGGCTAAGGTGGCAGAAAGATTATAAATTAGATTGTCCCAAACCATAAGTCCCCAAATGAACACCAAACACCAGTGATTCCCTAAAGAGTTAGAAGTTGGTTGCCGCTTTGTCATATTGACAGTGTCCTTTGCCTTACATAAGCTTTGCAATTTCATGAGGTCCCATTTGTCGATTCTTGATCTTAGAGCATAAGCCACTAGTGTTGTGTTCAGGAACTTTACCCCTGTAACCATGTGAAAAGATCTTTACCAATCCTATGTCTGATAGAGGGCTAATATCCAACATATACAAAGAACTCAAGAAGTTAGACTCCAGAAAACCAAATAACCCCAACAAAAAATGGGGAGCAGAGCTAAACAGAGAATTCTCAACTGAGGAAATTCGAAGGGCTGAGAAGCACCTAAAGAAATGCTCAACATCCTTAGTCATCCGGGAAATGCAAATCAAAACAAGTCTGAGATTCCACCTCATACCAGTCAGAATGGCTAAGATCAAAAACCCAGGTGACAGCAGATGCTGGCGAGGACATGGAGAAAGAGGAACACTCCTCCATTGTTGGTGGGATTGCAAGCTGGTACAACCACTCTGGAAATCAGTTTGGCAGACCCTCAGAAAAATGGACATAATACTGAGTTGGAAATGTAAATAAAATATAGAAAAAAACCCAACAAACTAACCAGATAGGCAGTGGTGATGCATGTCCTTAATCCCAGCATTGGGGGCAGAGGCAGGTGGATCTCTATGAGTTCGAGGTCAGCCTAAGCAACAAAATGAGATCCAAGATAGTTAGGGCAACTAAAGAAACCCTGTCTGGAAAAACTTAAAAAAAAAAAAAAACCTAACCAGATAGGCAGATATTCTTATATTCTTATGTTCAGAAGACAAGTGGACTGATGGGACAGAATGACTGGGACTCAGTGTATATTTTTGTCATGTCCCAAGATACTGTCACTCTGTCTCCTGGCAAACCTGTGTGCCTCACTGGGGAGAACCAAAGCAACTTCTAATTCTTTTTTTTTTTTTTTTTTTGATACTTTATTTACATTTCCAATGTTTCTCCCTTTCTCTGTCTCCTCTTTGGAATCTACCTAGCCCCTCCCCCTACCCCACGTCTATGAGGGAATTCCACCTCCCACCCACCCACCCACACTCCCATAGTCCCACCTTGACATTCCCCTTTACTGGGGCCTCTGCTCCCCCTGATGGCCAACAAGGCCTTCCTCTGCCACATATGTGGTCCGAACCATGGGTCCCTCCATGTGTATTCTTTGGTTGGTGGTACAGCCTCTATGAGGACTAGGGGGGGGTCAGGCCAGTTGACAATGTTGCTCCCTCCATGGGGCTGCAGATTCCCTCAGCTCCTTCAGTCCCTTCTCCAACTCCTCCATCTGGGACCTCACTCTCAGTCCAGCAGTTACTGTAAAGTGAAACTTGGGTATTCCGAACGTTTTGGCTAATATCCGCTTATCAGTGACTACATACCATGTTCATTCTTTTGTAACTGAGTTACCTCGCTCAGGATGATATTTTCAAGTTCCATCCATTTGCCTGCAAATTTCATTAAGTCATTGTTTTTATTAGCTGAGTAGTACTCCATTGTGTAAATGTACCACATTTTCTGTATCCATTCCTCTGATGAGGGACATCTGGGTTGTTTCCAGCTTCTGGCTATTATAAATATGGCTGCTATGAACATAGTGGAGCATGTGTCTTTATTACATGTTGG
>CM052706.1:102930979-102949218 GCA_028551405.1 Uromys caudimaculatus | reverse complement strand
TCTTGTATTTCTTTAAGGGTGTTATTCATTTCTTTCTTAAAGTCTTCTATCATCAACATGAGAAATGATTTTAAATATGAGTCTTGCTTTTCTGGTGTGTTGGGGTATCCAGGATTTGCTGTGGTGGGAGAGCTGGGTTCTGATGATACCAAGTAGCCTTGGTTTCTGTTCTTTATGTTCTTACCCTTGCCTTTTGCCATCTTGTTAACTCTGATGTTAGCTGGTCTTACTCTGTCTGGCTGTGGCTTGCCCCTCCTGCAGGCCTCTGTGTCAATACTCCTTGAAGACCAGCTCTATCTAAGAGGTAATTGGTTTTGGAGAGCTGTGGCACAGGATCAGCTCTGTGGTGCAGACAGAAACCAGAAGGATCTTGTCCCCAGCTGTCCCTTGGTTCCTATGTTTTTATGGCTCTGCAAGGGTCCCTCTTGATCCAGTGAATTTGAACAGAAGTCGTGGTTTTGCCTGTGCTCAAGGTGTGTCAGCACTCTTGGGATGCCAGCTCTCTCCTGGAGCCCTGGAGCCCTGGAGCCCTGGCGCCCAGGCTGAGGTCCCCAGGCACAGATCCCTGGTGGCCCAGGCAGAGGTCTCCACCCACAGATGGAAACCGGAAGGTTCAGAGGTTTCCTGTCCCCAGTTCTCTTCAGGCCCTGTATCCTGCCAGTTGCGGGCAGTCCCGGTAAGCAGTGGTGCTCCCCTTAACCCCACTCACGACTTTTCCATGCTCCCGGGAGGGTAGCTTTCTCCTGGCGCTCAGTGGCTATGGACTCCTGGTGGCCCAGGCAGAGGTCTCCTGGTTAGGTTTTTTAAAAACAGTTTTTCCTGCAATCCTGGCTGGCCGTGAACTTGCTGTGTAGCTGAGACTGGCACTGACTTCCTTATTCCCCTCATCCATCTTTAGTGCGGTGGAATTACAGAGAGTAGCCACCACACCCAGGAATAGTATCTATATGTAAACAATTAGTAACGATTGTCATCACAACACACAGGAGGTAGGGGAACTCGGTACATACCATCTACCTCAATTCCTGTATTCTTCATTTGTACGGGTGATCAAGGAAGAAAGAGGATAAAATGAGTAGTCGTTGGATCAAAATTCCTGATGTATGTGATATAAAACAAACAAACTAAAGAAATGGCAAGGAGAAGAGGGCCCAGAGGGATGGCTCCGTGATCAGGAACACTTTTCGCTCCTGCAAAGGACATCGTTCAGCTCTTAGTATCCATGTCTGGTGGCTCACAACTGCCTGTCACTCCAGCTCCAGAGGGTTTGATAGCCTCTTCTGGCCTCCATGGGGGACTTCACACACACACACACACACACACACACACACACACACACACACACACACACACACACACACACACACAGAGGCATTAATATATACATGTAATTAAACATTAAATAGTACTCCTAAAAACAAAGAAGAAAAGGGTGCGGAGAGGAAACTAGCATACAAGAGGCTCCATTTGGTGTTAGAGCATCAGCCCTGCCATTTACTCAGTAGACAACCTTGTACTTACAGCTAACATTCCTTAGCTGTGTTTTCTAATCTGTGGAATGGGAGGAAGAGCTCCATTAGAGGACTGCAGCTTGCATGGGATTTAAAGCATATGAAGAGGTTCAGGTGCTGAGCACAAATCCTGAGATTGATGTATGGAATAATTCGACTCTTAACGAATAGTTTCCCTTTAGAAAAGCATTTGGTAGAGTCAGCAGCTTGGTTTGCAAGCTGCCTCTGAAACAGAGGCATGCTTTTCAATTGTATTCTGGAGTGAAGATTTGCCTAGACTAACAGGGTTTTATGACTGAAAACTACTCTCTGCCCCATGAAGCATACTGTTATTTTCTTTCTTCTAATTATTGAGATTTGGTTTTAGGAGCCTGTTGCTTGCTATCATTTCCATCTTATTTTAATCTTACTGGGGACCATTTCTTTTACATAATATAATTAAATTACTCATTGGCTTGGAGAAAATCATAATGTTCACTAATAGTATTTTCTTTTAGATTTTACCAACTATTTCAGCAGAAAACTTCATATTTTTTTTTTAAAACAGAGGAGGAAGACTAAAATATTAAAATACCCTCCCAGCCTGGGCCCTACCTTTGTACACAGTCGTATCTGACCACTGTGTACTTAACAATTGTGTCCAGCAAACAATTCAGCCCAAACCATATTTGGCATGGTTTTCAAACTTCCATTAAATACCATTTACTGTCAATACACAGACTCTCAGAGAAAACGAATCCAGGGTTACCTTATATGGTGTTACTATTTCTGTACGTTTTAGCTATTTTTTTTTTTATTATAGAAACAGAATATGTACCTATCACAACCAGATTTTATTCTGTCTCCTCTGTTAACTTTTGAAATTAGATTTTCTCAATAGCTCTGTGGACAGGGTCTCTGAGGATGCAAATGTAAAAACATTTTTTCTTTTCAGGAGCTAGAAGATAAAGTACAGCTAAAGAGATGGTAATTAAAAATGAACTGAGACTTTTTGTCACTTTCAGTGAGCCATGTAACCTCAGATGCTGGGGTGAGAGTGGGTAGAGAAAAGAACAGGCTTGTGAGGAACAGGGTAGCCAGGCTTTCTATCCTGTGGTACTCCCTTCTCCAGCTTGTCTAAGTGATTTCTCTCCAACTGCAACTGCCAATAGGGATAGGCCATTTTCCTATCAAAGCAAATGGTAGAGGAACAACCCTGCTGGACAGCTCAGTGCTTCCTTCATCCATCTGGAGACATGACACTGAGCTTCAGAGTGTTGTACAAGAACACCTCATTTCACACCAAGCTACCTGAGCAGAGGTAAAAGTCATTCCAGAACAGTTCAATTTCTAGGGCTTAACAAGAAGGTGTATGGGATGGTCACTGTGGGGCAGAGGGCTTACAGAAGAAAGGTTGACTAGACTCAGTAGAATTAGACCCGCTAGCAGTTCCTACATCCCCAAAGAGCCCAAACCTTTGTAGAAAAGCATCTAACACCATGTGAGAGACCACAGAGATGACATCATCTATGCATATATTTTCTTTTTCTTCTCGTTTTCTAGGAAGTGTCAGTCAGAGTAGCAATTTCAGAATGAGAGGGGATCAGAAAGAAGAGGGCAGAAGCAGATCATAGCTTCCCAGGGTCAAACCTGAGCTAGGATGGAAAAGCAGAAGTGGGATGCATGTGAAATTAAGGTTTCTATTTACATTGAATAGAGACTCTATATATCTGAACATGAGACTTCCCTAGAACCCAATAGTGACAGCAAAATAGGTGGGACTGAGGCAATGGATCAGAATGTGTGTGTGTGTGTGTGTGTGTGTGTGTGTGTGTGTGTGTGTGTGTGTGTGTATGTGTGTGTCTCTGTGCATCTGTGTATGTGCATGTGTGCATGTGTGTGTTTCATTAATACATCTTGACAATTTCATCCATGTATATATTCTGGTAGAGTATAGTAATATACTCACTAGTGAACCTATCAAGCTCTAATGGACAGTGACAGATTCATGGTCACACAGATAACCTTAGTTAAACTCCATGAGACATAAGACAAAACTGAAAGTGTGGAATATGAGTAAGATTTGTAGGGAGCTGCCAGTAGTGGGAGTGAGATAGGAGGTTTGTTGGAAGCAAGCTAACAGAGCATATTTAGGAGCAGTGGCGGGAGGTGAAGGAAGCTGATCTGTTTTGAGTTCTCCAAGTCGTCTAGTGTGCTCTATGCACAGGCGCACGAGGATAATACAATGTAGGCCGTATGCATCTGGGAACGGCTTTCATCTGCACATGCATTTCATACCCCTAGCTGCAAGAGCATTGATCTCTTAAATGTACAGATAATATACTTTTTAGTATGACCAGAAATGTTTGTGTCATATTTTCCGTTTCAGAGTCAATAAATAACGGTGGACAGAATTCAATGTGCCAGGCAGCAATAGAGCTATTTTGAAATAAGCAATTTGCTACATAGTTTTTATTCAATACTTGGCTTTTCTCTGCTTCTTTAGTCTTCTTTTGCTACAAAAACCAGAGGAAAAATGTTGCTTTGTAGAATAATATCAACTTCCCCTTACACACTCAGTACTAGGTAAGAAGAATGTATGTGAGGGTCATAAGCAGTCCTTCAGAGGAGATGTTGAGCCCATATACATTTAGCTGAAAACATATCATCAATATAAAAAGAGAATGTTGCATGACCACCATGGCTTAAATTCCCATTTTGTAAGATAATAACCCAGTTAGTGATGATGGTGATAATAGCATAGATATTAATATTCATATGTATTCTTTTATGTAATACAATGGTCAAGTTGACTGTTCCAGTTAGCTCTGATTATCAACTTGACACAATTTTCAGTGATCTGACAGAGAAGACTCAACCGAAACATTGCCTAGATCAGATCGGCGTATGGGCATCTCAGTGTGGGATTGGTTTGATTGTTCATTGTTGTAGGAGGGTCCAGCCCATCCGGGATGGGGCCGACCACTGATTCTAGTCCTGGAATGTCTAAGAAAGTCAGTCAAGCATCAGACTGTGATGAGCCTAGGAACAAGCTGGCAGGCAGCATTCCTCCATGGTTTCTGCTGCAAGTCACTGTCTAGACTTCACAATCTGACAGATTGTGATCTAGAAGGGGAAGCCAAAGAAACCCTTCTGTCCCTGCTAAGTTGCTTTTTGTCATGGAGTTTGCCACAGCAACAGAAAACTAGGGCATGGTATTTTTCTCATTTGATAAATAAGTATAAGACAGACTTAGGCAGCCTAGCCTGTGTTGAGCAAGTTAATAAATGTCACAGCAGAACATTAATTAAAATCTAAACTCACTTAATTCAGTAAATTTCACACATATGTCACTAAGTGCAAAGTCATGCTACCTGGTTAGCTACTCCACCCCTTTCTTTTCCCTCTTTGGAGGTTTCTAAGATGTAACTTGTAGAATGTTGAAGTTCGAGAAAAGAAACTGCTGCTACTATTGTATTCGTTGTGTTTCTCTGTTTCAACCTTCTTATATTTTAAAGATGCATTTCCTAATCCATAGTCATCTCTCTTGTGACATCTTTAAAATAACAAAGCATTCACACTGTTATGTTCCAAATTTACACGTTGGTTTGAGAAAGCAGCACATTTCATTAATTAAACATGTTATCTATTTATATCTTTCTCTCTCTCTGTATAATCTAATTCAAACTTGTAAGAAAATTGAAATTGCTCCATAAATATAAATGCACACCAAAGTAAAAATAGACATTTACTATACTAGTTTGACCTCCTTATGCCAAGAAGTTGGACTGAATCAATTCATACATTTTTGGTATAAAGCTTTTTATTGGTACATATTCATTTACAAAGCACTGAGTCTTATGTGGACCCCTTGATACAAGTCCATAGCTTACTTTGACAATGTTTTCTGGTGCCAGCATATCCTATCCAATTAGTTATATTACCTTCGAAGACTATCAAAAGTGTTTTGATGTACATAAATATCAATATATACTATACAGGAAAATTAAATCTTTCTTTTGTTCCTTCTTTCTTTTCTTGATATGGGAAAGAACAGTTTTAACAGAGAAATTTACAGGCTCATAATCTCAACATCCTAATGTTCAGACCTGTTTTCCTCCCACATAGCTGTCCATTTTCAAAGTTTAGTTGGTCCATTAGAACAGTTTCATCTTGGAATATAAAATAGGTACTTAACAGAGGCAGAGCGTGTCACTGGAGACTGCTGGCTCAGGATGTTGGTGTCTCTTTTAATCTGTGCTGCCTGAGGAAACAGCTGCAAAACTCACCACTTGTTTCTTTGCCATTAGGAGCTCAAGCTGAATTTGACTTTCTAGTGCAAGCAGGATAAAGTGGGCACAGCTCACTTTCCCGACTGTAAGAGGCAAGCTCTTTGTGCACTTTTAAGACCATTACTTTCTTCTTCTGTAAGACTTTAATGGAATAAATATGTCATGTATGCAGATTGTCAGGGTAAAATGTAGAGACAGCAGTTCATGACTGAGGTAGCTCTAAACCTCGATGAGGTCTTTGAAATGCATCACCTGAACACGATTTTAACTCAAACACATTAAAATCCAATGGTGATTTGCTAACAAATTTTTGATAGCTCAAGTAGCTTTATATTTAAGAAGTTTAGAATGGTTACTCATCTCAAATGGATTGTTGTTTAAAATGTGTATTTATAGATAGCCTCCAAATTACACAGTATCCTTTGTCTTTGATCAAACACAATTAGCAGTATGTAAAGTCAGGCAGTGTTTGTAGAAAATGCATGCCTGTATCACTGTAGGCTATCATTTTGGTTCTGCACAGTGAGCACATAAAATGAAGAATGACTAACCTATTACGGTTTTAGTTAATGAACACCTGGACACAATGAAAACATGGCTGATTTTACGGATGCATGAAAATCTAACCCAGCAACTAATATTCACTTTGAAGTTCACACAATTTCAAGCAGAAAAGAGGTAAGTTACAAAGCAGAAAGGTTGAGCTTTCTGTGAATAACTTTTTGTATCATATTTAGAATATTTTCATTTTCTATTTTTATAAGTTGCTGTATTTCTATGGAGATAATACTGAACAGTTATGTCTTCCTTCCTTCTGTCCTCTCTCTCTCCTTCACTTCCCTCTCTACTTCCTTCCTTCCTTCCTTCTTTTCTTTTAAATGAACCCCCTAAAATATAATATACCCAGGTGTGGTGGGGGCATGCCTATAACTCCTGCACTACGGAGGCTGAGGCAGGAGACTCATGGATTTTAGGGCAGGATGTATTGTATACCTAGTTCCAGGCCAGCCTGGAAGGTACCTGTGTCAAAAAAAAAAACCCATAAAGCACAAATATATGTATATATATGTGTATATACACACACACACACACACACACACACACACACACACACACAGCAATAAGAAAGAAATATGTTGAATGCTAGCATCTGACACCATTTTATATTTCAAATATAGAACTGTGAAGAAAATAGACATCTTTATGTTCAGTGGTCTCCTTGTCGAGACTTATGCATAATGACTGAGGATAAAATATCAAAATCTGCTTATTTCCCTCATATCTGAAACCTTTTCTATCCCTCTTTCTCTGTTGTGGTCACACTGCCCTCGTCAAATATTTTATGTTCAGTTTTCTTTTAAGTGTGTCTTTGGTATTTTCTTAATGTATGCTTTACTTATGTATTTTGTTATACATATGTTTGATAATATGATATGTGTATACAATATGACAAGATCAGATGAGGAAGAGTAGAAATACCATTTGTTTAAACACATAGTATTTCTGAATTGCCTACTTCTTTGTGAAGTTAGTATAGAATTTTACAGGAGAATAAGGGGTAGATCATAGAACTGGGTGCGTGGCTAGGGACACAATAAGGGCAGGAATTCAAGGTTATTTTTGGCTATATAAGAAATTCAAGTCCAGTTTGGGCTTTATGAGACTCTGTTCCACCCCACCCCCAGAAACATAATAGCAACAAAACATTAGGTCCTATTAATAATGGTTCCTTCTGCATGATAGCAAGATATCCTGATTAGGTTTATAATGAAAGCTGTTAGTTTCCTTTCTATGATAATTATGGTGGCATTTCAATTAGGCATACTTATTCTGGAAGACTTGAAGAACACTTTGTTTTCCTAAGCTATGAAGCAGATGGGTGGCTCATGCACCAGACTCCCTGAAAGCACCTGGTCAAGCAGGGGCTCTGTCTGTCTTTTCAAACTGTTTCATGCCATTCTTCTTACCTGCCTCGTTTGTGCGGATAATTCGAGATGGAATGCTTGGATCCCCTGTCCCAATGGGATTGGTAGCCACCACTCGGAATTCATATTCCACCCAGGGGTTTAAGTCCACAGCCATCGCTGACTCCATGTCTCCTGTGATGACTTCTGGGACTACAGAGAAAAAGCACATTTCATGCCATGAAGAGGCTGGAGAAATACTATAACTATATGTTGGTCACTGCTGTTACTGTTAACTGTCCCTACTTCCTCACTGTATGGATTATGTGACACTACTTTCTTGTAGTACATGCTTATGCGCCTCCATATCACTACTAAGATAAAGTGAAATTTTGGGAAGTGAGCACCATATATGCTTAAGTTCTTTGCAGGTCACTGGGATTCTTCTCATCTGGCTACCAAAGAACTTAATGTTATCTACACTAAAACTCATTTCCTCATTGTCAGCCCTGGAAAAGAGGCTAATTCACACTAGAAACAGTTTTTCTTCTGTTTCTAGGGAGATTTAAAAAGACTTTTTCAGTTCTTACAAATATATTTTGTCTCCTGTCCACAACAACAAATTAGGAATGTATCTTAATTAGAAATCATAGCATGTAATGAGTAGGGGCAAGCTTGGATCTCTTCTTGGAGTGGTTTTTTTATACTATGTTCTGATTCAGAACCTGATACTTCTTAGGAGTCATCTATATAACTGTGTTCATTTTCTCTTGACTGCATATCAGACCATATGAACTGCCCCTCCACTGATACTTTAATTCTCCAGGTTGGCACTGACCTTCATATGTTTAAAACCAATGACAGATTTCAGTCCTAAGTGGACATAAAAGTACTGCAAGCACGCTCACCTACCCTCTCTCTCTCTCCCTTGATATACTTTCTGTTTTCTAGGAAAGAACTGTACTTGACTTCGTTTGTACATTATGGATTAATCCTTCTCGGCCTCTTTACCCTGGTTCATTTTTGCCATGTGCTTTTGCAACCAGAGTATTCCATTGCTAGACTTTAATATTCTTCTCTCATTTATATTTATTTTCTTAGAATTGGTATATTCTCTGATTCGTGATTGTGTGTGTGTGTGTGTGTGTGTGTGTGTGTGTGTGTGATGTGATGTGATGTGCCAGGGGTGCATATGAGTGTGCTTGTGCACACACCAGAGAAAGCAACCAGAGAAAGATGTCAGCTGTCTTCCTTTACCACTCAGTGCCTTACCACTTAAGATGAGGCACTTCAATGAACTGGGATCTCATCACTTGGTGAGATCTGGGATTTAAGCTCCCAGAATCCACCTGTCTCCATCCCTCAATTCTTTAATTACAGACATGTGCAACCAGGTCCCATGTGGGTTCTGCGCATTTGAACTCAGGTCCCCAAGCTCACAAAGCAAGTGCCATTGTGCCATCTAACCAGCCTCATGTTTCAATATTTTAAGCATAACTTATATGTCAATTTATAACATAATTAATTAGGTAACTCTAAATTTATTGCTTTTTCATAAGGGATATACTTTCAAAAACATTAGTTGAAACATAGTTTCAAAAACAAACAAACAAATTTGTCTTCATCAACTCAAGAATTTTGGTTTTCAATATTGAAGAGATCAAAGATAATGGATGTTTCTTTCCAGGTAAGAATGCTTAATAGCTTTACTGGCATCTTTTCATAAAGATATTGTTGCTGGAGCTATGGGGATAAATTGCTTTTGAGGAAAATACATGAATCACAGAGAAAATAATAGCAGTGTTTAAAGACAGTCAAGAAATACATGCTGAATAAGAGGAAAATCCCATTGGAATGGGTTTTCTAGTAAAATCATCACATCCAAGAATTTAATAAAATACTTGACAAGCTAGTCAGATTGCAGAATTTAATCAACCAATTGGCTCATGAAAAATGTATCCATAGACAGACAATAGAAACCAATGATAAATGTTTCAGAGACATCCTGGAGTTATACAAAGAAAGATCAATGATGTCTATGGTCATGACAAAACAAAACAAAACAGGTCACCTAAGGATTTTCAGTAGCATGAACAACATCACATTTTTAAAACACAATTAATTGCTTAACTGGAAAAGGGACCCAAAGATGAAATTGTTTCCCCCTCTCCATGATTGTTTCATATTTCTTCCAAATATACAGATTATTCTTATTTAATTTTGGATCTCTCTTGTAGGCAAAAGAATTTATAAACCAATTCTACAATGTCAACTTGTAAGTCATTCTAAGATGTGCTTAGTTAGAAGTGGGGTGGTCTATGGTATCTAGGTAAATGAAACTTTTGCACAAATTTAGCTTCACTCAGATTACAATTATGTTGAGAGAAAATATATTTTCCTACTGAACATAATTCACATCTTGCTTAATGCTAGGTTACTCCACGAACTTAGACATCACTATGGTTATCATTATAGTGTGTTATGTGTATATACATGTTTCTCATAAATATTAAAGCATTTCCCTCATTCTGGGATCCACTCTAACTGTATAGGACAATTGTAGTTCCCAAGAAATGAGAGGAATGATCTGGGCTGGTAGACCTGGGAAGAACACAAATTCAAATCTCATAAGCAGATTGATTTAAGAATTGTCATCCACTCTTCCCTAGTTTTTGATCTTAATTCTACTGTGACTCCTCAAATTTTTGTTTTGATTTTAATAAAGTAAGGAATTCACTCTCATTTTGGTGCATAAAGGAATGTTAAATGTTTTCCAAATAGCTTATAAGTTATATTGACTTATCAAAAATTTTAAACTATATATTCATCCTTTTTTCTAAAATATATGTCAGTATTAGAAATTATTTACTTGAGTTATTTTAGTTTATGTGAACAATTTCAAGAAACAAGAAACTACCCATAGAGGTGCTGCACACAAAGATAGGGACCTTTTTTCCCATTATAGGCATTAAAATTATGGCTAGATTAGGCACAGGGCTAAAGCCAAGAAGCATTAACAGGAGCTTTTTTGGATCCCCAAGGACTTGAGGACTCCTCTGTGCACTTGTCCTGGGGATGGTGTGCCTTTACCACTATTTCAGTGAATTCTGGGTTTGGAACAAAGAATCAGATGATTAATCAATTTTCAAGATCCTTCACTCTATGACGGGTTGAAAATAAGAACACTGATAGTGCTACAATTTGGAAAAACGTATTTCTTTACAAATAAAATATAATCTTAGTTTTAAAAAAATAAATACTTCCATGAAGAAAATTAAATCAGAGCTATAACTTAAAAGTATCTCCAGTATTAAAATTATTTTAGAAAGAAAAAGCTATAGCTTTTTAGTAGAGAATTATCACCAAGCGCAAAATAACTTTTCCTCCTAATCTTCCCCACCTCCTGGAGAAACAGATGCATCAAGAGAATAACAATAACAAAATGATGTTCAGGAATCAGAAGAGGTTACTAAGGAATATGCACTCATAGTGGCACGAGGCCGACTGTAAGACAAAATGGGCCAGGAAGTCATTGGGTGACTCGGCAAACATACGTGTACTCTTTGGCATCTCTCTAAGAAGTAGGTTGAGCAGTTTGTGTGACATGTGGTGGCAGGAGGATGGCGTGTGTGAGAATACAGAAGATACACAATTGGTTCTAGATCATAGCTTCAAGGCAAAGTCTTTGAGGAGCCACAGTAGAATTAAGATCAAAAACTAGGGAAGAGTGGATGACAATTCTTAAATTATTCTGCTTATGAGGTTTGAATTTGTGTTCTTCCTAGGTCTACCAGCCCAGATCATTCCTCTCATTTCTTGGAGACTACAATTGTCCTATACAGTTAGAGTGGATCCCAGAATGAGGGAAATGCCTTAAATATTTATGAGAAACATGTATATACACATAACACACTATAATGATAATCATAGTGACATTTAAATTCATGGTGCAACCTAGTATTAAGTAAGATATGAATTATGTTCAGTAGGAAAATATATTTTCTCCCAACATGTTTGAAATCTGAGTGAAGCTAAGTTTGTGCGAAAGTTTCACTTACCTAGACACCGTCGACCACTCCAGATCCACAGCATTGCAGTTTAATTCCACTCTTAATGAACGCAAATATCATCTGGATGATTCTCACATTACTTATTTGTTCTTGTTTGAGATAGGGTTTTGATATGAAGTCCATTTGGTTCCAAGCTTCTTATGTAGCCTAGGCTGGATTAAAACATATAGCGGCCCTCTTGCTTCTGCTTCTCGAGGGCTGAGATTATAGGGATCTACTATCATGTCTAGCTTGACTTTTATAGTTTACTTCTTAGCAGATCAATTAACTCTAAAATATAGCAGAAACACTCATCCCCACTCTGTGTGGACAATGGCTTCAGAAAACTTTCCTCTCGTCTTAGAGTTTATTTGAACATGATGCTAAATACGTATCTAATAGCCACTGAGTAGTGTGAAATTCCATATCATTGCCACAATTCCAGTAACACTACAAAGCTTGGGGAAAGTTAGTTTTATAACACTGAAAGGAAATTACTAGTGATGAAAATAATTAAAATAGTAAAATTAAAACAGAAAACATGTTAAAAGCACACAGTAAGATGATGCACTGTTTTAAGACACACAGCTATGTTAGATTTTCATTTTGTAAATAAAACTGACATGGGTTTATAAAGACACAGCAGACGTTTCTGAGATGTGGAAAGTTCTATATCCTAATCCTTCTCTGTGTATATGTGTTTATATAATAGAATGCAAAAAAATTCCCTAGAGCTGCATCCTGAAAACGACTATATATCAAACTGATGAATTCCCAGGGAGCCCTGGGGCTTACCCAAGAGCATTGCTCAATGTCCCATTTCTGGTTTGATAACTGTTCTTGAGTCATACACAGTGTGATAATTGAGGGAAGCTGGGGAGTGGCTCCACAGGGATTTTGTTCATAATGTAATTTTGTCACTTTTTTTGTGAATCTGAAAGTTAGTTCAACACACAAACAGAGACACAATGTGGGCTCTTTTTTTTTTTTTTTTTTTTTTTCACACTCTAAACAGAAGAAAGGAAGGGAGCTTGCTTTTAGAAGCCACAGGGAAATAATTCATAGTGGAGATCAATGTTGTAAAGAATAATGGATTTCTGCAGTTGACAAATGATTTTGAGTGAGCTTTAAGGTAAATGCATCTGCTGCTCCAAGGCGCTGTTTTTGTGTCTGTCTGTGGAACTCTTACCTGTCTTCACTGTTTGCCAGCCCAGGGAGAAGGGGCTGCGAGCCTGAAGATTGTAGGAAGAGATGGGGCTGTGGTTGTCAGTTGCTGGACTCCATGAGAGGGTGGCTGTGCTTTCTGTGATCTCCTCCACTATGACCACTCCAGGTGGCCCTGGGGGACCTACAGGCAAGACAGTGGACAAAACTAAGTGCAGAGAATCATAAATAGCCACAAGACATCATATTTCCAATGTGGATATCATCAGATGATGCTATTCTCTTAACAAAATACATACTTAGTAATGAAAATTAACAGCAGAAAGTTGTGGGATACAAGTTATTTTCTAGAATTTCTGTACAGGAACTTAATTAGGTATTTTTTTTTCTGACACTTTGTGCCTGGAGACAACCTTCAATTAGCATTATATTTTATAGAAAAAGGAAAAAATAATCAGAAGCAGACACACAGATAAGAATGTCAATACGAACTGTGGTTGTTAAAATCAATCACAAGTAACAGCAGAGGCAGCAACAGGCAGACAATGCTTCAGGAACAGACACAATATCATTTATAAGAAAGAGCCTAGATGTGGATGGAGTTAATATTCTAGCTCAGAAACCTTACAGTGTGCAAGCCACGTAATGCAATCTCTTGAACAACACACATTTTGACCAAGAGGATGCAGAGCATTCTGAAATAGGGGAAGAAAGGATATCCACCAAAATTGAAGTATATAGTGCTTTGTGAGAATTCAAAGGAGACTATAATTATGTTGTTTTGGGGTGGATGATGAAGCAGAGTAGTAGTGACTCACAGAAATTTAGATCTTTTTATCTTTAAGGGAAAGTATGGAACAGAGGCACCTGGTAGACATGGAGGTAGACAACCTCCGAGTAGATTTTGCTTTCAAGAAATAACCAGAAAACGATTTCAGGAGAAATGTCTCATTAGTTAATTATGCCTAAAAAAACAATGTTAAGTGAATTAAAAAATGTATGCCTATTTACATTTTATTGATTAAAGGAAACAACGGTTTTCCTGTTGTTCTACTCATGCTCCATTATGTAGACTATGCAAATTGTAGAATTGTTTCTATATTGCATGAAGAATATCTAGAATTATTTGACGTTACTAATCTATGAATTGATACATATGTGGCAAATTAATTTCTGGATTTGCTAATCAAGATTATCTACGAACTAAAGAAAGGAACAGTGGGCTAGATCACTTTAAAGCCTTGACACACAAATGGCAATTTTAAGAGATAGTATCTGAGCGTTTTTCACAGAGCAGGTTGCTGAGAGCTGAGGATTGAACGTTAGAGGCTATTCTATCATGAAGGTGATAGAGTTGGGGTTGTGAACAAAGGAGCAGCGCAAATTGCCGTGAGAGTGGCAGTTGTTGTCTATGTGAAGTGATGGAAAGACCAGTGAAATAGTGAAACAGAGTGACTTTGAAATAACAGGAAAGAAGCCCAGAGCTCGTTCTGTAAGGTAATCACTGTTTTCTTCACTGAGCTCCAAATGGAGAGTGTGTGTGTGAAACGAGCTTGGGGACAGGAGGGCTTCGGGACAGGCTTTGAGTAGATACATAATGAAAGGAAGCAAGAGAGAATATCACAATGTTTTCTCAGGTTTAGCTGGATTGTAGCATCCTAAAGGAGAAGCTGAACAAATAAGCACATTTTGAACAGCAGAACCAGGTCTAGGAAAGAAGTCAGAAGGATGAGTTGAAGCCTCACTGCTTGTCACCAAAGGTAGAAAACATGAGTTACTGTGGGATTTAGAAGTCAGGAAGGTGCTAATGGCTTAGAACAACACAGAGGCGTTGGGCAGCTGTACTACTACAGAAAGGAGACCAAAGAGTCGGGTTTGTGTTGTGAAGGACAATTGGCAGAATTTGTGACTCTGTGTGTGTGTGTGTGTGTGTGTGTGTGTGTGTGTGTGTGTGTAGGTGGGATAGTTTTGAGTGGAAAATTGGTGTGTGGGCATAAAGTGAAGAATATGATTACTAGCGTGAATAACCCCAGGACTATGACTATGTTAATGCACAGCAATATCTATGTTGAAGTCATTAATGTGGCAGAGCGAGTAATACAGAAGAGATGCAAGTATTAAAGAAGGTGTGTAGGAAGGTGTTAAACTGTAGACAGGAGTATAGGGAAACATCTGTGAGAACAATGTAATTATGCCAATATTATGATCGCCATTTGATTACTACAATGATACCAATAGATTCCATACTCTATCTACCTTATAATACATTAAGGTAACACGTTATATGTTTTTTAGACATTAATTATTACTTCACTATTACTGGTTTACTATTTTAGAGAGGTGATCATAAATTCCAAAGAGACTATGCAGTTGGTAATTATTCAGGCATTATATTTGGGGTTGTGCTAAGCACTGGAAATGTGAGCATCTTTTTTTTTTTTTGGTTTTTCGAGACAGGGTTTCTCTGTATAGCCCTGGCTGTCCTGGAACTTACTCTGTAGACCAGGCTGGCCTCGAACTCAGAAATCCGCCTGCCTCTGCCTCCCGAGTGCTGGGACTAAAGGCGTGCACCACCACCGCCTGGCATGCACATCTATTCTAATGAAAGGAAATGACTTGACACAGTCACTGTACTAATGGAGAGTCGAGGTGAGCTATAAATATGGATCTGATAACAAAGTCCGATTTTGGAAAGTAGCAAGGAATACACAGACCTTCCTTTAACTATTAATATGGAAAAGAATTTCCAATGTAATTCATTCCTACCTGGAACAGTGGAGTCCACTCCTTTCCCCCTTTGAAGCTGAGCTGCCCCATGACCATTGGACTCTATCGTAACAGTAAAAGTGTCAAACACTGTTCAACTCTTAAGGTGAGGTCACTAGGAGCTTTTGATATTCCTCCATCCTTCTGAAAGAACTGTTAGGTTTAGGCTAGTAGGCAGTTTTGAAGTCAATTATACTGAAGCTACTGTTCTGTAAGAAACTCCAAAGCCGTTTGGCAGAGCCATGGACAGAAAGAAACATTTAACTCCTTCCCAGCTCTCCCATGCAGTCCTGCCCAGGCCCAGATGCAACGGAGGCAGCCTCCAAAGACCTCCTGCTTCTGTAGGCACATGTGTGAGAAAATATTAGCATGAATTGGCAGAGCTTGTCAGCTGCTCAAGTCCTGAGAGATATGGTGCACGGATCTTTAATGTGACTCAATTTGAAGACAGTGATGGCTATTGGAACGTGCTTCAAAATCATTTATTGGGTGAGTTCGCTTATAGGAAACTATGAGGAAGGGCTCCTGAGAGGCTTTTAAAACAGGTTAGAAGTTTTGATGATGTGTTTTTATAAGAAATCATGGTCAAATTTATTTCTTTATCTCATCTCTAGTATACCACTATTCTGTTAAATTTCAGCATTCTACTTATTTATCTCTTCAGTGGACATTTATTTACAAATGCCTACATGCAAGCTTAAGGTCACATGGGGAAATGAGTATCTGCAAAAGCAAGTGATTTTTCCTTCTGAGTGCTAAAATTGGAGGAAGATGATTAGCATATTTTAAGATTTTAGCTAATAGTTATTCAGTATTTTCTAATGCTTCAGCTGGAATATTACTTTCTTCTTCATATATCTTCAAGAACTTTTCTCTATTTGTATCTATTTACCAAAATATATTTTGTAGCAAAATAAGCAGTAACAAAGATTTATGCACCCATTATACTATTTTGGCTAATCACTCAGATATGATTATAAATCATTATACAATTGATTGTTCAATAATCACGTAATATTTAAATTATAAATCCTTGTGTCATTAAGTTAATATTAGAGTCTATTTAACAACATGGTCTTCATGGAGTTGAAAGAACTATAATGCAAAGTTGTATACAGTAATTTGTCAAATATGCTGAAAAAATACCATAAAGAAATGCATTAACTTATTACTTGGAGATGAGAAAATAGCACATTTAAACTTCATTTTTGTGCATATTTCTTTTTAAAAAGATTTTATTTTTTGTTTTATATGTATGAATTTTCACTTACATGTATGTGTGTGCATTGCTGAAGGGTCAGAGAAGGCACTGGATACTTTGAAATTGTAGTTGTTAGTCACAGTATGGGTGATGTCAACTGAGCCTGGTAGTGTGGAAGAGCAGCCAGTGCCCTTCAGCACCACGCCTGCCTCCTGTCCCTTCCCAGAGTTATTTCTTTTCAGTCCTCAGTACAATAGTGCTACTTCTAAAATGACTTTCAGGTTACTCTTTAGAGCAGTGGTTCTCAACCTGTGGGTCATGATCCCTTTGGGGAGCCAAAAGTCCATTTACAGGAGTCACCTAAGACTATTAGGAAGCATATTTACATTACAATTCATAACCGTAGCACACCATGAGGAACTGTATTGAAGAATCACAGCATTAGAAAGGTTGAGAACCACTGTTGTAGAGCAAGTCACATATGTGCTATCTTAAGCATAATCTACTTAGCAAGGAAACATCTACTGAGTGCCACTGTATTTAGTGGTGGAGACAAGATTAATTTTTAGCACACACTGTGTTTAAAAGCACTGGCAAAACTTTTCACACAAAGATATACCAGGCAGTAGCTACCACTTTCAAGTGCTCCAAGAGTGCATTTTTTCTGCATGTACACCTACACGCCAGAAGAGGGCATCCCATCCCATTACAGATGGTTCTGAGCCACCATGTGGAGGCTGGGAATTGAACTCAGGACCTCTGGAAGAGCAATCAGTGTTCTTAACCACTGAACCATATCTCCAGCCCCAGGGACACCAACCAAAGAGTATACATGGAGGGAGCCATGACTCCAGATACATATGTAGCCGAGGATAACTTTATCTGACATCAATAGGAGGGGAGGGAGGCTTGATGCTTCAGCATTGGGGGATGCTAGAGGGATGAGGCAGGAGTGGGTAAGTGGGTGGAGGAGCACCCTCATAGAGCAAAGGGGCAGGGAATGAGGGGGGATGGGATAGGGGGTTTGTGGAGGGGTAACCAGGGATAGCATTTGAAATATAAATGAATAAAATGATTTTATTTTTTAAAAAGAGTGCATTTTGTACCTCATACAACAGTTCTTTCATTGACTTAATCACTTGCCTCAAATTTACACTCTTACGAATAGCCAAATTGGTACTTGACATGTATTAGGCTCTTGGAAAATATTTGTGAATGAAAAGATGTCACAAAACAAACCTCCACAGATATAAGGAGATTGAAATAATCCCATGCCTCCTATCAGATCATTACGGTTTAAGGCTGGTGTTCCATGGCAACAATAACAACAGAAAGCCCACATACACATGGAAACTGAACAATGCTCTACTCAG